>OMKY01058365.1:0-12627 GCA_900302395.1 Bregmaceros cantori | reverse complement strand
ACGTTCAACACCTTCAATGGTTTTATTCTGTAACCTCTTTTGATCTTCTCTCTCTCCCCCCTCTCTCTCTCTCTCTCCCGTATGCTTGCTCTCTCTCTCTCTCATCTTATTCTCACTGCTCTCTTACTTCCGCTTGTTTGCTCTCTCTTTCTTTCTCTCTCCCTCTCATCCTCTCCTTTTTTCATGTCTTGTTTCACTGGCTCTTTCTCTCTCTCTATCTTTCTCTCCTCTCTCGCTCACTTGCTCTCTCTCACTCTCTCTCAGACGCTCCTCTTTTTACGTACTCCCTCTTCTCTCTCACCCCCGCTCGCTCGCTTGCTCTCTCTCTCCCTCTCTCTCTCTCTCTCTCTCTCTCTCCTCTTTTTAGGTACTTTCACTGCTCTCACACTCCCACTTGCTTGCTCTCTCTCTCCACTCCCTTTTCCACATACTCTCTCTGCTCTCTCTCTCGCTCTCTCTCTCACTTCACTCTACTCGCTTGCTTTCTCTTTCCTCTCTGCTCCTCTCCTGACTTACCTACTCATCATTTTTTCCTCCTATCCTTCAAATTCTGTCTGATTTCCTTTATATAGGAAATTCTGTCTGATTCCTCTTGCCTGCCACCAGCCTCATCTCCTCCACCCCCGCCACACACACACACACACACACACACACACACACACATCAGCCAGCCTCTTTTCTCTACTATATATAATGAAGTATGACTACCTCTGTCGGAGATATAGTATGACTACCTCTGTCGGAGATATAGGTCTCTCTGTATACAGGCTAATTCCAGAGCCAACAACTACCATATTGCACAAAGAGCTATTATCGCATGCCCTTTGGGTTTCTATTTGTTTCTTCTATGGTTTATGCACCGGTTGCCGAGAAAAACTAAGCCTAAGAAGTCATTCCGACTGCTAAAGGTATATCCCCAAAAACAACAAAATGTAGGGCAAATACATCCACCGGGTCAGAAGTAATGGACCAAACAAAAATTCACCCATCTGGAATTCTCTTGTCGTAACTAATTCGTCTTAACATTAACTCAACAAATCTGGAACAAATCCATCCATCCATTCACAAGTTATCGTGTTAACAAAAAAAGGATCTGTCGCAGTGGCGGCGCACACAAAATCATTATATCCCATAATGTCTGCGTTTCCAGTATATAATAAACAATAAACCGGATTGTGGTTCTCTAATTCCGGGTAAAACTGAATGAGGTGAATACAATTCCAGATACAGCCCAGAACGTGTGATCTTGTATGCCATTTAAACCCCTCTTATTGGCGCAACCAACAATTTACTGATGCGCCATCTTCACAATTAAATGGTGCTTTGAAACAGAGCCAGGCGACACAGCACAAAGCCTTAATACCCAGACAAGTCTCTCAAACAGGACCTCCATCCCCTCTTGGTGGATTATTGAAGCACAATTGGCGGCGCGGCTTTACCATTCCAGAACCGAACGGCGTCAATCCGGGCAAAGGAGAAAAAAAAAGCCGCCGGATAAAGGCAGACATTTGACACAGCACCAAAGTCCTGCATGAGAAAAACTGCTTGTAATAAATAGCAGAGGAATACTAGTAGCGTTATGAGACGACTCAATGGAGACGGCAATATCAATAAGGGTCTGTTCCAATTCGCGCACTTCAGCATTTCTTGCACTGGAGTTGGAGTGTGCAGTGCTGTTTTAATTCAAAAGTGGTAAAATGTAGTGTGCCACCAGTGCCCGGATGGTCTTCTCCAAACGGGCAAATTTCGAAGTGCATTATAATGTGCACTTTGCGCACTCTTGGACTTGGACGCCATTTTGACTACCTAGTAGAAGGGGCGTGACCACACCGACAAAAGTTTCAAAACAAATAATGGAGACAGAAGACGCACGATTGTGACGGCTTCAACGGTGTATACAGTAAATGTGAGTTTTCATTTGTATTGTAGAGGTAGGTGAAAATAAGGGAACCAGCCTCTAGTAATATGCTCCTTTAGTCAAAACGAGAATTAACCCCATAATCACGCCTGCTTTGTAGAGACAGGGAGGAAGAGGAGGACGATTAAGTTACATTGAGTCACAATGACATTCTTCACACTGTGGTGTCCAGCATGTAGATTAGCAAATATGGTTATTCTCCGTTGTCAGCAGAATGTCACATGGCAATATGTGTGTGAAATCTGTCCTAGAAATATGGAACACCACAGTATTTTATTTATTTTACAGTGAACTGTCGCAGTAATGCAACACATCGCAATTGATGTGTGAGATTACTTTTTAGCGTAGCGGGTGATATTGATGAGGGAAGTGGGTTGACGTGACGTTGTGTGACCACCATTTCTGTTTAGTTCAACACAGAGTATTCCATTAGGAACAGCACTTCTATCTCTCTGGATATTCAAAACTTTTCATGGAGTGTGTAGTGCATAAAGTGCTCGAAGTGGAATTGGAACAGAGCCAAAGGCAATAGCAGTTCACTGCTGCTAGCAGTAGTAGGCCAAGACCTCATTCATACAGTTTATTTTTTTTTACCAGATTTCACCCTGTAATCGTCCATAGCGAGAGTACTTAACTTGTTGGAGCTCTGCAGGAAAACAGAGCAATACCACCTATTACCACAAGGCATTGTGGGGGCAGTATAGAGGCAGACATTTTCCCATTCATGAAAACCAATCAACAGCACTAAACGCCATTTCTAAAATAAAAAAACACAAACATAAACACACCAAGAAACAAGGACGAGATGCTCTTTTTTTAATGTATTTTTTAGACCATTTCCAGCTTTATTCGGGATTAGCTGGAAATGTGTGAAGGGGGAATGAACTCACGACTCTCTGCGCCTTTATGGCATATTTGTGCTTTGTAGTGCACTGTCTTAACAGACTGAACTACTGTGGCAGTAGTTCAGCAGTGGTTAGTGAATATGGGTGGACCTTCAAACATCATTGTAAAATTTCTGGTGTGAAAAGGATTGGTACTCAAAGGGTTACGTTTTTTTTTTTAATGTAATTGGTCACTTTCCTGATTTTTATAGATTCCACTCCATGTAGGCAGTACAGACATTGTTAGGTTGGCCAGTGAACCACGCCATTCCACTATTCTGTTCATTCAAGTGCTGCGCCAAGAATTCTGCAGCAACAGCAAGTCATAAACAAACATGATGGCGATGTGTAGGTCATGTAAGTCTATATAATATTATTACTGCCGCTGCGTAGGTTTAGTAGAGATGTATCCCGCTCATCACGATATAGTTATTTACGAGCTTGTAAATCCCGGTCGGACAGCCGCAGTCGCTGCATATATTGCTGCTAAAAATGTCTTGTAAACAACGCTGAGTTTGCTGCTCGATAGCTTCTCACATTGTACAGACTGCAGTTAATACAAGAGCAAAAAAACAAAAAAAAAACCTTGGTGCTCAATTGCCATTTGCACTCATTAACAATTAAGCTCATCTTATCTTTTCTCATACTTTAAACACTGTTGTGCAGTGGGTCTGGTAAAACCAGGCAGACATCTCCCGTATACGGGTGGCCCCATCATTATTGAAATCGAAACGTAGGCGGAGTTTGGTATGGGTGACGCGAGACGCAAGACCTACTGCGCTGTGACTGGATAGCACGATTTGATTGAGCCTTTTTTTGTTTTGAAGTTTTTCGTGCCTGGTTTTACCAGATCCAATGATCGTTCTAATTGCGTGCGATGCGTGGAAGATTCGTTGGTTCTGGGTTGCCAGGCTAATGTTGAGTGGTACAGTTTTGCAGTGGTTAGCACAGCTACCACACAGCAAGAATGTCCTGAGTTTGCATCGCAGGTCTGGGAGTCAGCTGGACTGGAACACGAAGGACGGCCAACAGTCGGAACAAACAGAGGGGAGATTGCGGCCCAATAGAAACAGGAGGGACTGAGTCTATATACTTTGAACTACAAATGGCAGAAGCTCCGTAGTATGCCTTTAAAGACACAGATATGTCTGTCCACCACCCGCTGCTGCCGCTCAATAAAAAGCCACGGATGACGAGCTGGAGACCATCTGGACACAGTACGACGGCTGCACGTGCCGTCGTATATGTTGATGTGTGTGTGTTTGTGTGTGTGTACACCGTGTACCAGTGCTTGTGCTAAGTGTGACTCTCGGTGCATGGGTCTGTTGTATGCAGTGTGCGTGTGTTGTTTGTGTGTGTGTTGTATGCAATGTCTGTGTGTGTTGTATGTGTGCCTGTGAGCTGAGCGTGGGCAGAGCTGCTAACGAGACGTCCGGGCGTTGTAATCCTACATCACTAACCCTGTTGGCTGGTCATGACTCCTGACTCACTCCACACCAGACTCACCACTGAACCAACAGGCAGACAAACACACACACACACACACACACACACACACACTCACACACACACACACACTCAACACACATGCATGCAAACACACACTCAACAGACATGCAAACACCTACACACTCAACACACACTCAACACACATGCATGCAAAAACACACACTCAACAGACATGCAAACACACACACACACACACTCTCTCAACACACTTGCAGACACTCAGGCACACACTCACACTCAACTGAGGTGCATACATACACATAAACCTGCATACCAGTGGCGGATTCTGATCTTTCAAGGAGGGGACAAATAGAATAACACTAGCAATTTTATCAATAGCATGGAGTAGGAAAGACGAGAAAGAGCAAATTAATGAAAGTCAGACAAGGTATTTACGACTTCCTACAAAGAAGGACAAAGAACGTTAACACCAGGGGATTCGAAGCGACCATCTATATAGGAATAACACAATGGGATAACAAACTATAAGGTGAGGATTGAGCCTTGACTCCAGTGAGGCAAACAATATGTGAGCAAAATGATTTTGCGCAACAACCGCGCGGCAGACAAAAATTCGTATCACGCCGAGTGAGGCTGGCAGCACAGAGGTGTGGGCGTACCTGGAGTGTGGATGCGAGCAACGGCAGACTTCAGACATTGTGATTCGCTCAATTCGCTATCAATCAAACGGGATCTGCGTCCACCTGACACGAATTCACGGCCATTCCCAATTGTAGTGCAAGATGTTCGCGGACGCCCGGCGTCCGGGCGGTGACCAAATTCAGCATGTAAACCAATCGCTGTGCAGTTTCAACGTGTCTCTTTTACATTCAGCGTACCAGTTCATGCTTTACCATTGAAGCCCCATTGACGCAGTGCAGTCCGGGGGCGTGACAAAGCATATCATTTAGTCCTTTCACCGTATAAGTTCAGCTGAGCTGACTAGAACCCACTCCTCCAGCGCTGACACAGAGCGGCACAGAGAGAATGAGAACAAAACGGGAATAAAGTTGTATCAGATAGTGATAAAAATAAAATAAAAACAGCGCATTGTAGCACATATTTAGTCAATGACATGTAGACACAACAAACAGTAAATTTGACCATTTATCTTTCTGACATGATAGGGGAAGCTGGGCTTCCCTTGCAGTCTTAAAGCAATCGCCCCTGCTGCATAAACACATGCACACACTCAACAGACATGCACACGCACACACACACCCACATACACCCAATACACATCTGATTCCACATGGATGCCTGGGGACACATACAGTCTCACCGGCTCTTGGTGATCGCGTGTACGTGTGAGCATGCGGGCGTGTGTGTGACTGCTTTTTCTGTGCCCTTTGCACAATTACTCAGCAGTGATATGCATCATAAAATACATATTTTAGGATTGTGTGTGTGTGTGTGTGTGTGTGTGAGTGTGCATGCGCGCACATACGCACACCAACAACATCAGCTGCAAGGCCAAATCAAAGACCTTGACAGGCCTTCTTCTGAGCATCAGCCTCCCTATTTGCTTTGCAAACAATATACACCCGTCTATATAGAATGCTTATGGAAATGAACGTAGCGCTGGCCCCCGCCAAGGACTGTGCTCCGAGCAAAGATGGAGAAGATGAACGTTTGACATCAGAAACAGTTTCATTTGCCACATTGCATTTACAAGAAATATGGGCTAAGACAATAAAAACTGGAAGCAATCAGAGATTGCAAACCTGCGCCGTAGTGGTAAAAAAAAAGTACTTTTAGTGCTAGCAGTATGTGTGGCAAGCCATTATCAATACAAGTGCTCGTAAAGTAGTAGCATGGCGAGCCAGAACCAACGTCCACGCATCGCACATCACTAGATGTTTGTAATAATTAGGAAGCTGACGCTGTTGGACCTAACCAATCACTCAGATTTTAACATAGAAACGTCTCATTGACCACCCCGTGCACTAACCAGGTAAGGAAATTTCCATCCATCTGTAGTTGTTGGTGATTAAGTACGATTATGTTGCTTGGTGCAGGCACGGGAGTAGCGGCCACACGGCCACGCAGCGTGACTTCACTACCGAGAAGGGGATCGTTCACCCGTTAATAATAATGAAGTATGACTATTATGTTACTTAGGCTATAAAATTACACCAAAATTGAATCACTTCTTTCTTTCGTCATTTCCAACAACTCTGCAAATTTTCATCCAGATCCATGCTCAACTTTTTATCCAGGGGACAAACCAACGCGACCAAAAACATAACCTGCTCCGAGGCTTCACCCCGGTACATGGAGAGCTTGGAATCTCCATGCCAACAGTGTGTGTGGGTCTAGCAGAGACTTCACTTTCTATATAGGTTCGGGTGCATGGTCTCAAATGGCGCACTAGGGCGCTGCCCAGAGTTGTACGTTAAATTCCAGCACACTGAAAATGTCCCATATGATGCTCTAAAAACACCCAGACACGCAGTGCACGACTGATGGGCATTTTGGCGCATTAAACAAGCAGAATACACTCTGCTACCCTCTGGCCGACCTTACCGAATTCAACCAAAAGCAATAAACGGTACTTGAACAGATATAACTTTTCATTCCTCCCATTATCTGTCAATCTGTTAAACTCGGCCCGCTAACTTGGGTCTTCCATACTGTAATGTATTGCAATGTTCACACTGTAACTATCTCACTTTTCTTGATCGCCCAGAAACGATGCAATCCTATTGGCTCATGATACAGTCCTTCATACAGTCCTGTGCTCTAATTGGATGTTCAATGTGCTGTGATGCTGTGATTGGCTAAAAGCCTGAGTTCATCTTTGTATATATCGAAGGGTTTTCTGATTAAACCTCCAGAGCGTGTCTGGATGCACCTTCAACCTGTGTAACGTCCAACGTCTCTCCACTTGCCTTGATCAGATGGTTAGTTGGGCTAGTATACTTGGGAAATATTAGCTCAACAACAATATTATTATTATTCACAGTGAGCACTTTTATTTTCATTTTGTCCTATGTGTAATGTTGTTGCCCGAACAGATCAAGACAGATTTTAGGAATCTTGAGATATCTTGAATAAAGAGCAGATAAGGTACCCAGATTGCTTACTTGAGCAGAAGTAAAATACAATTGTAAAACAACTACTTTAGTAATAGTACAGACCACTGAATCAAATATCTATAAAGTTACAGGTGGCTCTGAAATGTACTCAAAAGTATCTATCCATAGGCGGTATTCTCACTGTAGACTGTGAATTACATCTTACCATTGAATCGATGACAATGGATTTTTAAATTGATCGCCAAGAGATTTGATAATTGATTAATGGGCTGCCGATTGATAGTTTAATTGTTTGGTCTGTCCTGCGCTTATATGTGTTTAATATATGTTGCACCCAATGCCAGTCTCCATTCCTAGCGTCATGGTACCGTCCATTCACTTAAGCACCAAAAAGGACTATGAGTAGGCTGTGCCATTCTAAAACCGAAAATGTGCAATCTACAACAAGAAGAGAGTGAGACATCAAAAAGAAATGTTAATAATGTTTCAGTTTAATATTTTTTCAGATTTTAAAGGGGGGAAAAACAACAGATTAATCGTCTGCAAAAATTACAGATGAATCGATTATTAAAATAATCGCTAGTTACAGCCCTACTGTGATTACAAATTTTGTAATCCTCACTCTGTCCACAGATTGTGCGCTGACGCGTGTCCACGTGCTTACATGAGTCATTTGCTTGCCATTGCTCACACAAATTGGGAAAGCAAAATTAAAAAAACTTTACTCTTCGCTGCCCAGTCACTCAGTCAGTTAGTCAGAGCGCTGCAAAACACTTATATGCCACAATGGCGTGGTGAGTTGTGGGTTCACTTGCCTTCACCGACAGCTTTTCCGCATGTCTCTTACCCCCGCCGTCACTTTCATTTCCACAACAAAAAGTTGGAAATGCCCCAAATGAGCATCAAAAAATTGAATACAAAAAATAGTTTATTGCAATTAATATTAAATCAGAATAAACTTTTGTCAAAATTTGATGCCCTTTCCAGCAGCTTCAGAGACAAAAAAAACAAACTAAATTATAATATAAATATTATACAAATATGTCAATTAGCTGATAAAACTTCATGTAAATGTATTTTATTTTCCAGATATACAATTCGATGGTATACAGTGACAAATGGTACAAAGAAAAGCTTCAATGCAACAGTCAACTGTCTGTCGTTTGCAGCAACTCACCTTTCCTAACTTCCGCATTTCCTCAGGCTGCACATGGTGTGGCACGCCTTCACAGCTATACTTACAGTCATTCTGGGATTTGCAGAAAGCTTCAGCATTGTATTTAAATAATTATTTAATATTTGCAAAAATGGCATAAAATGAATTGCCAACAAAGTTGCATAATTTATCTTTGATGAATTCTGTTGATTCGTCGCCAAGGGATTCAGTCGATATGAACATCAAGTAATATCCAAATCCCTTGAATACGCGCCATGACTGTTGAACATCAACTTGACGGTTGACATTGAAGTTGAATTACTTGACATTGATCAGCTGTCCATTGTGCCCACTCTTCAATCTTCTTCGATCCATTTCCACGTTTGTAAAGTGCACACTGTTATAGCTGTTATACTTGTAGCTTTAGCTCCTTCTGCCTTTCTCACTTTTTCCTCAAATATTAAACAGCAAACTCGGAGTATGCAGTCAGTGCCCACTGATAAACGGATATGCCCTAAAGGGGATGGAAGCATCAAAGAAACCCAGAAATATGATAGTGCCATGCATTCTGTGGCCTCAACAGTTTCTTTCCAGGAATTGTAATTATGATGTCATGGGGGCCACGTACAGGGTGTTTGGTAATTTTTTGTTTGAGCCAGACAAAAAATTGTGTTGGCCTCCAAAATCGAATCAGTCCATGAACCTACCCGAGAGCACATACCGAATCTGGGATTAATCCGACAAGCCCTTCAAAAGTTGTTGCGTTAATATGGAGGTTGCAGTGTATGTGGCTCAGCGTTTTGGGTATATAAGTATCCATAGGTAGTAAAAGAGTCAATATATTAACTTGTTTGTAGAACAATGTAGACTGCATATGCACACTTTATAGTGGAGATAAAACACTTCATGTTATGGTGCGTTTCCACTGGATTTCAGGGCGAATACTCAAAACAACCGCTTGTGCCAGCGGTTCCAGTTGCCACTCGCTGGCGCGACCAGGAATGGTTGGCGTTAGATCGGATCCTTTAAACGCTATAAGCATCCAATCCAAATAGGTGGAAGGGAAGGCGCATGCCAGCAGAGACTCGCAGAGCTAAAATAATTATATTATATATATATTAATAATAATATCGACTACAGCGTTATTAATTCTTCACAAATGGAGAGGGGGAGATGGGGCGGCGTGCAAAGCGGGTGGCCGTGTGTCGCTCCCCCGCCGGGAACGGACTCGGGAAGCTGCACTGCTCTCACCCCGGGGCTGTGAGCTGCAGGCGTGCGAGCACCACACCCCCCTGCCCTCACCCAACGGCTCTTGGGGGCAGTCCGCTGGGCGCAGCGATAGAACTGACTCGCTTTTTTTTATTGAATGGAATGCAGGCGAGGAGAGAGATATGGTGTGGGACAGTGGGGCAACTTTTATTATGTCATCTACCACGGTCCACCAGCCGCGCCTGTCACAGCTGTGACAGCTGCCTCGCCTCGTGTGTCTGCGGCGAGTTGTGCGGCGATTGATTCGCGCCGCAGATTCTTGCAGCGCGAATCCATGCCGTGTCTCCTCTCGTCCACTTACATGTTATTTTCGGGACTTTCGGCGCCAAAACCAGCGCCCACCAAATCCGGTGAAACACCGTTAGTGGTCATGCAGATTCATCCTGTACATTGTACCTCAGTAATAACTAGAATCACTCAGAGAGTGCAAAGCTGCGCCAAGGCCAAGGGGTCACTGATGCCCAAACATCTAGACGCTATTATGTTACTTATAGACTACATAAATACACCAAAATTTTATCACTTGTCATCAGTGGTACGCGAGCACGCTCTTGGTTGTAGACGGGATTATAATATAATATTAATACATATTTTCGCGATCTGCCAGAGGTGGGACGCGAACCAGGGTCACACTAGACGCTATTAAGTTATGCTACTTATAGGCTACATAAATGCACCAAAATGTAATCACTTGTTGCGTTTGTCATTTCCAACAACTAGAGAAAAATTCATCCAGATTCGTGCAAAACTTTTTCAGTTATCCTGGTGACAAACCTACGCGACTGAAAACAAACTCGGCGCAGGCGGGGCAGATAATAATAACTACAGATATGCAGTCATTGCTGCTGCTAAAGGGATATCCCCAAAACAATAAAAGCATCAACTGATTGAACTTGTTCAAAGAACGATAGTTCAAGAACTCCTTCATATTTTAGGTGAACGTCAACAAGATGTTCAATTATGCTTGATGAACATGTATTTGTGAATGCACACTTTTTTTGAGGTTATTGAACAGAGTTCAGAATTAGTTCAGAATTAGTTCATATCAGATTTCAAAAGCCTTCTGAACAATAAGGCAGCAATAAAGCAAAAAAAAAAAAACACATTCCAAACTGCACCGTTGCTATCCACCTCTGAGAACCTAACCCAGCCCCTAATCTAACACAGTTAAATATTGTCTTTTGTTCTGCTTGTTCACTGTCAACAATGTTGACAAATTATAGCTGACAGCAACATGAGAAACACAATGAAAAAAGAACTAAAAAGTTAATTTTGGGGGAACCACCTGTTCACAGTTAAAAATTATGACCTATGAATGATGGAATAATCTTACAAGCACTGAACTTAAATTTGAACTAGTTCAAATTTAGTTGTTGAAAGTGAACTTGCCCAACATTGCTGGAATCTAACAAACAAGTCTAGACTCACTAAAAATAGTGTGCCATTTGATACACAGCGACAATCTCTCTCCATTATGCCTCTAGTGGAGCACTCTGCTTTTGTCTTTCACTCTGCTACACATCTTCACTGAGTGTGTGATCACACTGGCCACAGACTTAAAGAGGCACTGGCAATAACATTTTGACTACCAACAGAGAGGAGACGTGCTTAGGTTAGATATGAGTCATTTTCCTGCCTATACTATATGGGATGCTTTAAGCTAACTTCCACCCACAAATTTTCTTTCAAACAGCATTGGCGATGTGCTTCCCTTAACTGCTTGACGTGCCTGCTGCTTTCATGTGTCGTTTGATAAGAGCACTAGATACCTGCGTCACAGTTCCTTCACTCCTTTTCACAGCCTTGATAGCTGCTCACCATACAGAAGGATAGCAATTACATAATGGTTTAGGGTAATTATTTATAAATACCTCTACTTAGCACCACCGTCAGATTTTTATTGAAAAGGCAACTTCAAAGACAACTATCTTCTATCTTTTTTGATTCCTGTTTGGAAATGTGAATCGCTCAATAGTGCGAAATTGCCGAAATTGATTCACATGGACGTTCATGAGGCACTTACTATATCCTCAAAACGCGGAGATGGGGATGTGATGGTTTTGCATTCGCCGCCACTGCATACACTTCCAAGGCAGATCCCTCGTGTTAACGCAATAACTTTTGAACGGATGATTTGTACCAAAACCGGCGTGTTAATGCTCTAATGAACTCATAAGATTTTGAATCCTAACAATTTCAAGATGGCTGAATTTATGTTTGTTTGGTCCAAATTTGCCCCATATTTTTTGCCCAATTGTCGGGGATACACTTTTAGCAATCGGGGACGACTGCATAGGCCTAGTTTTAAAGGTAAAGGTACTTTCATTGAGTCACACATACATACATACATGTACAATGAAACGATTTAAATGAGCGCTGGTGCAGCACCCGGGGGCCAACTCCATATTTTTAGCCAGTGCCTTGGCCAGGGGCACTGACTGAAGCAGGTTAACTAGAATGTGCTTCTGGTGATTGGTGAAACCAGAGTGCCCGTAGGAAACCACTCAGGCACAAGCAGGACATGCAGACTCGAGAAAGAAAGCTGGGATTCGAACCCAGGACCTTCTTGCTGTGAGGTAGCAGTGTGTGTGTGTGTGTGTGTGTGTGTGTGTGTGTGTGTGTGTGTGTGTGTGAGTGTGTGTGTGTGTGTGGGTGAGTGTGTGTGTGTGTGTGTGTGTGCGTGTGTGAGTGTTTTTGTGTGAGTGTGTGTGTGTGTGTGTGTTTGTGTGAGTGTGTGTGTGTGTGTGTGTGTGTGTGTGTTGGTAGCAGTGTGTGTGTGTGTTGGTAGCAGTGTGTGTGTGTGTGTGTGTGTTGTATTTTAAGATTTCCCCCGGGGCATCCAGCGAACGCGAC
>OMKY01058363.1:0-11157 GCA_900302395.1 Bregmaceros cantori | reverse complement strand
GGTATTTTTAACATTGTGCTGCCGATATTTGGTTGCAATGAGCCTTTTTCGAATTTCCTGTTGAACCAGATCTAAGGTTTTGAGTAGGGCTGCAACTAACGATTATTTTGATAATCGATTAATCAGCCATTTTTACTGGAGATTAATCGGTTCATTGCGATTATTGGCATTAATTATGATTATGGAACATTGTTAAAAGTTAGCAATGTTAATATTACAAACTTTCGTTGCTCTATCTCCATTTTATAGTAGTAGCATGAAAGAGCCTAGTCCTCAGGCTAAATTATAACATATTGGGCTTTCATGCAAGCTTACGTGTCGTCTTTATTGTATTGGGGACTTGACACTGGCAACATTGCACTGGGAACAACACATATTCAACATGTTTGAGCAAAGAATGGGCCAAACCATGAACCGATTAACTGGTCTATAAGATGTGGTGATTTGATGTTCTTCCAGATGTGGGCAGTTGGCGTGAAGGCGGCGGCCGGAACCTGAACACTGCTCCCAGCCCAGACCCGGATGGCCGGTCTCCGGAGGAGGGCGGGGCCCCCACCACGTCTCCTCCAGGGGAGGCCGAGGGGGCCGGGGGCGACCCGTCTGCCGGGGACGGCCAGAGAGAGGGCAGAGAGAGGCTGCCCGCCTCTGGCCCCCAGGCCAAGCTGAACGGCGGGCAGCAGCCGCCTGCAGGCGTGGGCGCAGGGTTCCAGCCTCCCTTCCGGAGCATGATGCCACCTTACGTACGTATGGGTTGATGCTTTCTTCAAGTTAATACTTCGTGTTCCATCCTCAACATGTTTTTCTGTCAATTTGTTGAAACAAGCTGACATTCTTGTTAATGTACACATGTATCTATTAAAATGTTGACATGAAGTTCAATACCCCAATGAGAGATGTTGGCACGGTCCCTCAATATGGTATATTTCATATCCCAATTTTACTATCACAATATTGTGAATTGAAAATATCACATTATCTGATGATATTGTCTCACAAACTCTTGGATACCATCAAACTTCTTTCAGTGTATTTTTTTTATTTGCTACAAAATATAAATCATACAGTAGTGATTGAGTAGTGAAATATCACCAAGTCTCCCATACAGTCAGTCAACTTTAATTGTACACAATCTTTCAAAGACTTTCTGACTATAATCCTGATATTGTACTCGGGACTGACAATTTCTTAAAATCACAACATTCAATATTGAAGTATTGCCCAAGCCTAGTATATGAATGCCTTTCATATAGTTTTCAATTTTGGCAGTTCAAGAGGTTGCAGGGCCAACCAGAAATGCAAGTAACGAGCGATGATGTTGTTCCTTTTCGTTAGTAGTATAGCTATATTCTAAGGACTTGTTAAAAGAACCATTTTGACAAATCCTGGCTGAAAACTACAATTACTGTAAAACCTGTTGCGTGGTTTGTAGTCTTGTCATGATGAATAGTTATCTACCTTGTTTTCAGATGTTCCAGGCATACCCCAGAATGGCCTTTGCTCCACCTCAAGGCAACTTCAGGTACTGTGTGTATGCCTAGGAGCTGATAAATTGGGTGGTTTGCTTGATTTTTGTATGTGGCAATGTCCCAACGTCGATCATTCTATTGCTTGTAATTCAGAGGTGCGCCGATCAGATCGGGGGCCGATCACTGTTTTCCAAGGATCGGGACTCAGGATTTTGTCCCGATCAGGATCGGTAAATGAGTTGGGGAGCCAAATTACTGTTCATTTACTTTGACTATTATTAAAATGGACAATTGTGCCAAATAGTCTGGGTACTACCAATTTTTGCAGGATCCGAACTGGGATTGGCCGATTGTTTAAAATCAAAGGATCGGATCGGGAGCA
Organism: Bregmaceros cantori; assembly: GCA_900302395.1. Taxonomy (NCBI): domain Eukaryota; kingdom Metazoa; phylum Chordata; class Actinopteri; order Gadiformes; family Bregmacerotidae; genus Bregmaceros; species Bregmaceros cantori. The sequence continues at coordinate 9,309 of OMKY01058363.1, read as the reverse complement.
AAAAAATGTGATGGGTGCAGCCCTACTTGTAATGTTCAGTTAGGTTTGTGTCATTTCTACACGTACCCAGTGTCTGCCAGAATAACACAACATTAATACCAGTGTTGGGCAAGTTGAACATGAATTGTTAAGATTCCAGTTCAGTCCTTGTAAAATGAATTTGTTCATTCATAGGTCATCATTTTGAACTATGAACAGGTGGCTCCCCAAAATGAACGTTTTCTTTTTTGTCAGCTATAATTTGTCAACATTTTGACGGTGAACGCGCAGAACAACATACAATATTTAACGTTATGTTAGATTAGGGGCTGGGTTAGATTCTCAGGGGTGGATAGAAGTGTTGTTTGGAATGTGTTTTCACTCAGAAGGTGAATGAAAAACCGTCTCTTTTCAATAACCTAAAAAACAGTGGCTTGATATAAATGGCATTACGGGAGTAAGCAGCGAGTGACTGCGGCAAATCATTATAAATGTAAGTACTTTTGACTTTTTCTGGCGATTGTTGAATTTTATAATTATATATTTTCATAATTATGTTATAATTTTGATGGCACCATCTCTAGTGTCCGAAATCTTGGCCGTTGCTGTTGAGTGCACTATAAGTGAGTGCACTATATGGGGGGTAGGGAGTAGGGACCGATTTCGGACAGTCGGTACTACTCTCTGCATGAACCTGAATCTCTGCATTTTGGTCTGCAGGCCTCCGCGGCCATCTCGGCCCCAGCAGCAAGGACCCACCCAGGCCTGGATCCAGGACCCCGACAGGCCCTCCATCGTCAGCGCCACGGAACTCAAGGAGCTGGACAACCTGGACACGGAGGCAGACGAAGGCTGGGCTGGTATGTGGACGTCCTGCAAATTTTAATGAAGTATACTTTCTGATAATGCACATTAGTGCAATGTTTAGCACAGAACAAGGCTTAACAGGCCTGCAATTAACTAGCATTCTTAGGGAGGACCTCTCAATCTGTTCATTTTTATTCCTTCTGAAAAAGGGAAAAAGTAGTGAATATTTTATTGTTACATAAAGATTTGTGTTACCCCCCCCATAAATAATTCAAGTTGAACTATTAGGAGTATTGGGTGTTTTTGTTAATTGCATCCACATGTGCAAATGCACCATAAGAATATTCCAATAGTCTACTCCAGGGCTATTCAACTACTTTGCTCAGAGGGCCGCATTGTCAGAAGCCCAATGGGCCGGAGCAGATGGCAATTTTATTTTTAAATTTTATTCTTAGGATTGCTCTGGGGGCCAGAAAACAACGGGCTGGCCGGATCTGGCCCGCAGGCCGCCAGTTGAATAGCAGAGGAAAAATGTGTATAGCAATGAGTGTTTTTATAAGGCAGATCCCTGGTTATTTATGGTAAATCAAATGAATGAGTGCAAGTAGAAATATACAGGACACCATTTCCTCTAACCTCAGCTGACGGTTTCCGTTCCTCCAGGGGCTCAGATGGAAGTGGACTACACAGAGAAACTCAACTTCAGCGATGACGAGGACAAGGACAAAGGCGATGCCTGGTGAGTGTTCCAGGGCCCATTTTATGGATTTAAAAATGTTCAAACACACTTTATGTGAAAGACTTCTTTGAAAGTCAAGGTGTGTGTGTGTGTGTGTGTGTGTGTGTGTGTGTGTTACCGAGGACACAAACCGCACACCAAATCCCACCATTAGATGTCAGTCTGGGACTAGTTACACATCACTCTCCTTGCTTTGTTAACCTTTTTGTATAAATATTGATGAAATACAGTGAAAATCCTACTTTAAGTTACTCACCGAGTGGTCGCATGTTCTTCTGGACAAATAGGCTGGCTGCTTCTACTAGTAATTCCAAAAGGAACGAGACAATGGAACGGGTTGAACTGATTATTAAATCATGCATTTGTGGGTCACAGATGCGCACGATAACATTTGGGTGAGGAATAGCACACCTCAAGTTACCACCAGCCGTTTTAAATAACGCGATAGATGTGTGTTCCCACTGAGTAGAAATGTTGGTAGTAGTAGTAGTAGTAAAATAGTTCAAAACACGTCGAAACAAATGGAACCGGAAGTGACGTTCATTTAACCGGAAGTACTCCCCGAACTCGTCTATTGCATATACATGACAGCAATACACACATGGAATTGTATTCTGGGCTGAAACGACTTTGAAGATCAACAGGTAATTAACAAGGTCATCACAAAAAAGCAGCACATAAGTTATACAGTGGCATAGAATCGGCACATGTAACATGTCAACATATCAAGCAGCCCTGTGTGGGAAGAAACGGTTTCTCAGTCTATAGGTGTAGGTACGCAGGGCTCTGTAGCGCCTACCTGAGGGAAGGGGAAGGAAAGATGGTGCGCATGGTTGGAGGGGTCTGCATTTACAGGGCAAATGTTGAAGGTTGTTTTTCTCATGTTCTACAGAAACATTTTAGTGTATAAATGTATACTTGAAATGTATGAAAGTGTTTAATTGGTTTATTCTTTTCCTAGGGAGGGGTGGGTGAATAAAGTGGATCGTCCCCGCCCACGGCAATCTGAAAGCCGGCCTGGGGGAAAGGAGGGACCTGAGGACCATTCTGCTACCAACAACGTGAAGACCTCCCGGGCAGACGCTGTGGACCCCAGAGCCCCCTCTCCTGGTAGCCATGGCCAGTACGGAAAGACCGGTGCTCCGCAGGACTACCCGGTGAGGATGTTGGTGGTTAAAACTTCACAGTATTCTTGGTGCCTCCATATCGTGTGTTGAATCTGGTGTTAGAACAATACATTATTTGTTGACATCACAATTTATTTAAGGCCCATTCATACCTCACGTAAACTACGGCTGGAGCGTTTCACACGTTCTCTCCGTCCATTACTTACGTAAATTGACACGGATCTGGGGACCTTATGATTACGTGCGAACGGATGAAACGGAGCAATACTACCGGAAAATGTGTGGGGGGCTCTTGTGCACTCTTGAGTATAAACGGCTGTTGTTGCACGCGGTAACGCGAGGAGCGTACAGGCGGATTACGTACGTAATTGGCCACACGTAGTGTAAGAATCAGCCTTTACTCGGCCAACCAGCATTCTTTTGGCTACAATGCACTGGCCGACCACCAGGGGTACAGAGGCTGCATATGCGCTTACAGCGCCACAGAAGAAACAAACTGGGTTGGTGTTGGATCGGATATCTATGGCCTTAGCTTGGCTAATATTAGCATGCAAACATGCATCTCTTAACGAAGGTCTTGATACAGTAAATGAACAGCATAGATGGCGATGCTATAGAAATGTGCCTTATGGCATGCTGGGTTAAAAACATGCCAAATTACCCATAATGCACTGCCCATTGGTGTAACGAAGTATACACATTCCGCTTTCTACAAAACATTTTGTTTTTATAATCGATTAGTCACCCATTTTTACTGCCGTTAATCGGTTTATTTCTCCTTTAAAATCGAAACGATTATTAGCATTGATTATAATTATGAAACTTTATTAAGTTTGCAATGTCAATATCACAAACATTTTGCTGTTTCTCTATCTCCATTTTAAATTATCCAGGCTAAATTATAACGTATTGGGCTTTCACGCAAGCTTACGTGTCGTCTTTATAAACATTGCACTGGGAACAACATATGTTCAACATGTTTGATAATCGATTGATCGGCAGCGGTAAAGAATGATATGGTTTGGCCCATTCTCCGCTCAAATTAGTTGTCGATTATTTCAATAATCGATTAATCGGTTACAGCTCTGTTTTGTCCGTCCCATGTAACATTTACAATATTGTTAATGTTATAAAGTCCATGTGTTTTCACCTAAGGTTGCCTGTTGATGTGCGTGTACTTTTTTGCTGTTCTTTTGTCTTTTTATGACTTTGATGTTTACCATTGGCTAAGAAATTGACTGCATTTCCAGAATCGCCCAGCGACCTCTGGAGCGCCCCGTGGTGGTTCCAAGCCAGCGAGCGGACCGGCCGGCGACTCTGAGGAGTCCGAGGCATGGCGGCAAAAGCGCAAGAAGCAGTCTGAGCTGTCCGAGGCGGTGGAACGGGCCCGGCGGCGGCGCGAGGAGGAAGAGCGGCGCATGGAGGAGCAGCGACTGGCCGCCTGCGCCGAAAAGCTCAGGCGGCTTGAAGAGAAGCACCGTCTCGCCACCGCAACGGCCCCCGTCGCAGACGCCGCACCGCAGAGCGCCGCGTCCGCACCTCCCGACGACACGGACCCTGCTGCGAGCGACTCGGCACCTCCCGCGCCGGCACCAACTCCTCCCGCGGCTGCTACCAGCCCCTTGCCAGTGCAACCGCTGGCAGCAGCGGCTCAGCCCCGCCCGCCGTCTCCCGTACCGGATAAGGAGAGACTGGAGAAGGAGCGGGCCGCAGCAGCCGAGCGGGACGGCGAGCGGGAGCGCCTCGAGAAGGAGCGAGTGCTAGCAGTGGAGCAGGAGCGCGCGGACGCGTTGGAGAGGGAGCGAAGCGAAAGGATAGAACGGGAGAGGATGGAACTGTTGGAGCTGGAGAGGCTGGAGAGGGAGCGCTTGGACAGGGTGGAGCGGGAACGTATGGAACTGCTGGAACGAGAGCGGGCGGAGCAGGAGATGCAGGAGCGGGAGGCTGCTGCCGTGGTGGAGGCGGCCGACGCCGAGGAGGCCCACTTTGTGGCCCATCGACAGAGTCCGCCGCTCCAGAGAACGGTGGCCACTCCGGACCCCGTGGTCACGGCCGACGGCTCGCTGGCAGACTCCCTCGGGCCCCTGGTAGAGAAGGGGCACCCTGACAGGGCGTCCATGCCCATCCGAGACTACTTCACCATGGACGACGGCCGGGGTGAGCTCCCTGCTTTGTAGTAACTCTAGAGTAAACTTTTAAAATGTGTTTATTAGAGGTGCTCCGATCGGTGCTCGGGGGGCCGATCACTTTTTTCCAAGGATCGGGACTCGTGTTTTTGTCTACATCAGGATCGATAAATGAGTCGGGGACCCAAATGACTGTTTATTTACTTTGACTATTATTGAAATTGACAATTGTGGCAAATAGGTTGGGTACTACCAATTTTTGCATGATCAGAACTCTATTGGGACTCGGGATCGGGGATCACGGTATCGGGTATCGGGACTTGGTATCGGGACTTGGTACAGGACATTGGGATTGGCCGTCGTTAAAATTAAAGGATCGGGATTGGATCGGGAGCAAAAAAAGTGATCGGTGCACCCCTAATATATATATTTGTTTTTTGTTAGGGGGGGGGAAACTAAAAAAAAAAACCTAACACCCATCTCACTCATCATTCTCAGAAATGTTCATGATCCCAGTGTTCAAGCAATAGTTCTCCTTAGTGTCCATTTAGGAAGTATCCATATGGTAGTTCTCCTTAGTGTCCATCCAGGAAGTATCCATATGGTAGTTCTCCTTATTGTCCATCCAGGAAGTATCCATATGGTAGTTCTCCTTATTGTCCATCCAGGAAGTATCCATATGGTAGTTCTCCTTATTGTCCATCCAGGAAGTATCCATAATGTAGCTCTCCAACAGATCCATCTCCACAATCTTCTGAAGTCGTTAGTCTTGCCCTTTGCTATATATTAGTAGACTTTTTATCTTCCCTTTCAGACGACCCTCACCTATCGCTGCCTCGTATGGAGCCTGTGACCGGCTCTGAAGACTTCCCCAACTCTTCATCAGAGCTGGATGGGGAGGCCGGTGCTGCTATGAGGCCTCCACTCACCTCGGGCTACTCCAAGCAGTTCCAGAAGTCCCTACCTCCTCGCTTCCTAAGGCAACAGGTGCGTTAGCTGTTACATTGTGATTTCTCTTTTACTTCCAATATGTGGAATGATGCTGTGGAATTGACCAACTTGTTAGTTCGGTTGATGTATTAGTTGCGAAGGAATGTATTCTCAACCTTCGAAGAAAAAAAAAAATGCAATACAATTACGGTTTGCTGTAGAGGTGCACCGATCCTCAGACTTTTTTCCAAGGATCGGGACTTGTGATTTTGTCCCGATCAGGATCGGTAATTGAGTCGGGGAGCCAAATGACTGTTCGTTTACTTTGACTATTATTGAAATTAGCAATTGTCCCAAATAGTTTAACTACTACCAACTTTTGCTGTGTCGGGACTCTGCGTCGGGACTCGGCCGATCCTTAAAACGGAAGGATCGGGACCCGTGCTGGGTGCAGCCCTGATGGTTTCCTTGTCTGCGTTTTCAGGAGCAGATGAAGCAGCAGCAGTGGCAGCAGCTCCAGCAGCAGCAGCAGCAGGGCAGTGGTCCGGTGTCTCCGACCGGCTCCCATCGGTCCATGTACCAGCCCCTGGGCCCGCCCCACCAGCACATGGCTACCATGGGCTTCGACCCCCGCTGGCTCATGATGCAGTCGTACATGGACCCTCGCATCATGTCAGGGCGCCCCCCAGTGGACATGCCGCCTAACGTACACACCGGTAAGGGCCCATTCATACCTCACGTACACTACGGATGGAGTGTTTCACACGTTCTCTCCGTCCATTACGTAAATTGACACGGATCTGGGGACCTTATGATTACGTGCGAACGGATGAAACGGAGCAATACTACTGGACAATGGTGGGAGGCACTATTGAGTACAAACAGCTGTTGTTGCACACGGTAACGTAAAAGAGGCTCAGAGGTCTGAAGGTGGCAACGCGTGGAACGTGGGGACGGATTACGCACGTAATTGGCCACACGTAGGGTATGGCTTAAATTGTCTTTACGTCTGTTAGCTTCTTGATGGAGAAAAAACAATTATTATTGACGGTGTTAGTGCAAAAGTGGGGATGAGCGAGCCCGGGGCGAAAGACCTTGCAGAAATGTCGTCGAGGGGAAGAGAAGTCTGTGTCCGATTGCTAGCACCTTCTCAGCATTCAATATCGGAAACTTAAGCAAATGGTTTTGGAAATGAAATATTTGGAAGACGTGTAGCATTCTGAATATATTGGGATGTCCTCCATAACTTTTGTTAAACAATTCACGATTTGTCAGTTTTCAGAAATGATGGGCGGCACCAATAATAAGGCTGTCGCATGTGACGTCACGGCCAAACTAACAGCGCGCTGAAACCAACATGGCCGCCGCTGCCAAGCCAAAGACTGCGAGGTCACCAATAGCTCTAATGTCTGCCATCTAAGCAGACCACCAGTCCTCCATCTTAATGTTTTTACTGTCTTCTCTCAGGGCGTATTCCTCCCAAGCAGATTGTGCGCCGGGAGCCCGGGGATAACTCCAGTTCCAGCTCCGACTCCTTCGATCACATGAGTCGCCCCATACGAGAGCACAGCCTGACCCCGGAACGCATGGTGTGGGGCCCCGAGACCTACGGGCAGGCTGAACCCTTGACCTCTGTCACTCCTCCCAAAGGACGGGAGGACTCTAAAGACTCCAGGTAAGAAGTGTGTCCCATAGACTGTATAAAAAGTAGACCCAGCGTGCATGACGTCATCCATGGACTGTATATAAAGTAGGCGCAGCGTGCGTGACGTCATCCATAGACTGTATATAAAGTAGTTCTTTCTTTACTCATGGCCTTAATTTCCACTATTAGGACTTTGCGTTTAACTTTAATTTTTTCTATTCAGGGCTGATTCAAAATATGTAAATTTTAAATTGAGGGAAGTTTGACATTTGTTGGTGGATTCAAGTTTGCCACATTACACATCCCAAGATGTCTTAAGACAATTGACAAAACTATTCGAGCAAATGGTTTTGAAATCCATTATAAAATGAATATGAAGGGGAAAAAAACAACCCTCATTCTAAATGTGGGAATTATTGAATTTGTGTTCTATGTCCCTCTAGGCTGGACTCTGCTTTGGACCTTGAGCGAGGCCTTTCTGCCATGTATCCTCAGGACCACGGCTCACTAGATTCACGAAAAACTGACTTTTTCCGCGACCCCACGGACGTGTTGTCCTCGTTCGGACAGGGAGCGGACGAGCTCTCCGCGCGGCCTCTAGAAAGGCCCCCCGTGGTGAGCGCGAGCTTCGGCTTGGACGATCAATGTCTTCCTAGTGGGGAGGAGGTGGAGGCCCTCGGCCAGGCCATCCTCCAGAGAAGCGTGTCGCACGGATCCACCCATTCTCTCAAGCTGGACGAGCCCCGCTTCGAAGGCCTGCCCATCGGCGCCAAGCCTGCGGAGCTCCCGGACCTGACGGACAAACCTGACGACAAACTACGTGGTGAATCATTTGCACAGGTACACTTGAATCCTCCTTTCATAAAATTGTTAAAGAATCATGGATATAGGTTCTGTGTGGGAGAGTAAAAGCAGTTCAATGGCATTAAGCTGGAACATTTGGATGTTGTCGATCGTGAAGTTTTCAAGCCATTTATTGCCAGATGGTGCCTTTTCAACTTTTTATAGTGGCCTGAATTAAAATGCAGTTAAATTAAAATTGGCATACTGATGCTAAAATGAAGGTCGTTTATACTTCACTAGAAAATGTTGAAGTGCAAAAACCTTTCAACAGGTTTGCCACTCATGTATCACGCGAGTATCCATCATTTTAGCACTAATCGTAATGAAAATTATGCTATCTTAGATCAATAATGTCGTTCCACTTTTAGCGAATGTCAAAATCCATGTCGACAGTAACACTACTTTGAAAATGTGTGACATTGACCAATGGCAGATATTGATTTAGGGCTGTTAAAGTTCCCTGAGAATACGATTTTGAGTGTCTAATATTTTTTTTAGAGGGGCAGAGACAAAATAATTACAAATATCACGGTTGAAGCTGCACCGTTTTCAAACAACCATTGGTTCAATGGACTGACGTCTATAGACTGACCTTGCCCGTTTGTATTCACAGGTTGGTGGGGTTGGCAGCAGTCGTGCCACGCCACCAATGTCTGATGGCCTCCACAAGCCGGAGAAGCTGCCCCTGCCGGCCTCCAGCAAGCAAAAAGCAGAGCTCCGCTGGGGAGGGAGGTCGGGCGCCGGCCGCAGAGACGGTCCAGGTGGAGAGCGACCGCTGCGCCGTTCCGGGCCGATCAAAAAGCCGGTCTTGAGGGACATGAAGGAGGAAAGGGAGCAGCGCGAGGAGAGGGAGAAGCGCCACGAGCGGGGCGACAGGGGGGAGAGAGGCGACCGCGGTGACAGGGTGGACAGAGGCGATCGAGGGGACAGAGGAGAGCGAGCTGATCGCAGTGACCGAGCCGATCGGGTGGAGAGGGGTGATCGAGGTGACAGGGGAGAGAGGGGCGATCGAGGTGACAGGGGAGAGAGGGGCGACCGAGGTGACAGGGGAGAGAGGGGCGATCGAGGTGACAGGGGAGAGAGGGGCGATCGAGGTGACAGGGGGGAGAGGGG
>OMKY01058361.1:3409-21830 GCA_900302395.1 Bregmaceros cantori | reverse complement strand
AGAGTAGTATTTGCCTAGTTCCGGCACAAAAAAAGGTTATTGCACAAAAAAAGGCCTATACTGTATTAGCCTACTGTATTAGTTAGTGTTTTCAATTCTACTCGACTCAAACAACATTGTTCTTGTACAGGTTGCTTCTAAAGAAATGAGCATATACCTCTGTGTTCACTATTCTTACTCCTAGCACAAATCAAATCAAACTTGATTTATAAAGCACCTTTCCATACAGAGATACTGATAAGTAAGCCCTTTTATTTTGGAAGATAGCAGGGGGTGGGGGGGTGCGCCGTCAGACAGTTGGCGCATGTTCACGTCAAGAGGGGGCGACAGAATACAACATATGGACGGAGTGTGTGTGCGTGTGTGTGTGTGTGTAATGATATTAGTAATGGCATTCGCCTATTTCAGTGACATGCTGTTGTTACCGTTAGTGACCACTAGATGGCATGTTGATACTAGCGTTCCGTGGATACACCCATGAGACAGACGTCCGTGTACCTTTGTTGCTGTCATGTTGCAATGCCGAACTAAAGCAAGTTGACTCTTCCATACAAAGTAGTTTTATTGAAAGTGAACCCATGAACATAAAACACAACATGATGTCAGAAGCGGTTTGGAAGAGTTCAAAAGAAGAAGAATAAGAAAGATTGCAACAAAATGAAGGAAACACACCATCCGTTTTGAGTAAGACGACGCCCGTGACGACCTCAGAACTGTTAATGGCACAAAATGGAGAGTCTGCGTCCACCAGCAGCACTTCAGCTCACAGGTAACGTGGCTGAAAACTGGAAAAGATTCAAACAACGATTTGAACTGTACCTGAGTGCAATTTGAGCTGATGAAAAAAGTGAAAAAATGCAAGCATCAGTATTGTAATGGATGAGTACCACCTCGTGGAGGATCTGGGAATAGAGGAACTTACATCGGCAATAACTGAACTTGTTCGGACTCTATTTAAGGAGGCGTATAGGCAGGTGGACGACCGCCAACGGCGTATGCCCAGAATGCACCGCGCGTGCATTCACTACACTGCCTCCCCCCGACATGGCCACCGCCCCGCGGTGGCCGCTCCAACTCCACGGCACCCTCGTGAAGAGGCGGCCCCGCAGGCTCCCCGCCTGTGGTCCGATCCCACTTCTGACACCAGTGTAATGAACGAGTACCGCCTCATGGAGGAGTTGGGAATAGAGGAACTTACATTGGCAATAGCTGAACTCAACCATTGCCAAGGTTCGTTCGGACTGCACCGTGCGTGCATTCACTACAGTATTTTTGCATGTCGTTGGAGATGAAGCCCTTGAAGTATACAATAACTTCAACTTTGCTGTTCAAGAGGATAAAATGAAGTTGGACATGCTTAATGCATTCCAAGCGCAATGTGACTTTTGAGAGGCACAGATTTTTCACATGCAGTCAGAAAGCAGGAGAGAACATTGATCAGTATGTGAATGAACTGAGGAACAGAAGCAAAACATGTGAATTTGCTGGACTGACAGATTCACTGATAAAAGATAGAATTGTGTGTGGGATCACAGACAATAGTCTGAGAGAGAGAATGCTAAGAGAGCCAGATCTCGACCCGGAGAAAGCCGTAGCACTGTGTAGAGCTGCAGAGACAGTGAAATCACAAGCTAAAGAACTAGTCAATGTTGCAAGTTGCAAAGTGGACACATTGAAAAAAGATCCACACAATGTCAAGAAAAATACAAATGTGAAAGAAATGACAGGGCGACCAAACAAAAATAAGAAAGAAAGTGAAAAGTAATGTTTTCGGTGTGTTACGCAACATCCACCAAAGAATTGTCCAGCATATGGGAAGAAATATACCAAATGCAATAAAGACAACCATTATGCTCGTTGCTGCAAAAGTCTAGCATACCATGGAAAAGTAGATGCTATCGACGAGGACACAGTAGATGAGTTCTATGTGGATACACTGAAAAATGATGAAAATGAAAAAGACTGGATCATCACACTGAGAGTGAACATATTCCATTCAAATTACCAAAGACAGGAAGATGCTTAGTAAATGTGATACACAAAGAGAAGGTGTGCAAGCTATCATTCATTATAGTGCCAAGGCAGTGCAGGCAATACTAGGATTAACAGCCTGTGAGAGACTGAACCTTGTGAAGAGAGTCCTTATGATTGACAAAGAAAATGAAACATATGATGTACAACTAGATGAGTACAAAGACTTGATCCAGGGACTAGGCTGTCTAACAGGAGAACATACTATCAGAGTCGACGAAGATGTGCCACCAGTCATACATCCATGCAGAAAAGTGCCATTTGCTCTGCAAAACAGCTTAAAGAAGAGCTAGACAGGATGGAGAGCATGGATGTGATCCAAAAAATAGATGAGACGACTGAGTGGGTGAGTTTGCTTGTTGTTGTGAACAAAAATAATGGAAAACTCAGAGTATGTCTAGATCCAAGAGATCTGAACAGAGCAATTAAAAGGGAACATTTCAAACTCCCTACCCGTGAGGACATCATGTCACAGTTCGCAAATGCTAAATATTTTAGCAAGCTGGATGCGTCTTCAAAATTCTGGCAGATGAAGCTGGATGAGCCAAGCTCAAAACTGTGCACGTTCAACAGCCCGTTCAGAAGGTACTGATTTCTCAGGCTAGCATTTGGCATCGCCTCAGCTCAGGAAGTGTATCACAAAACCAGAAACATGATTTATGAGCACCTGGAAGGAGTGGACACGTCCATGGATGACGTCATTATATGGGGCGCTACAAGAATCGAGCATGGTAAGAGACTGAAAGCAGTGCTGGAGGCAACAAGAAAAGCCAACCTGAAGCTAAACAAAACAAAATGTCAGATGGGTGTAACAGAGTTGACATTTGTGGGAGACATCCTAAGCAGTGAAGGCATCAGACCTGATCCTCGAAAGGTGTCCGCCATTGAGAACATGCCAAGGCCACAAAACAAAAAAGATGTCCAGAGGTTCAAGACAGAATGGGAATGGAGTCATGAACATGAAAAAGCGTGGACAGAACTGAAAACGCTGCTCACAAAAGAGCCAGTTTTGAAGTTTTATGATCCTGAGAAGCCCATAAAAATTTCATCACATGCATCACAGAATGGACTAGGTGCTGTACTGTTGCAGAAGTATGATGACTGGCAACCTGTCACATATGCATCGCGCTCGATGACAGATGCAGAGACGCAGTACGCACAAATAGAAAAAGAGTTGCTCAGCATCATAGACATATGCATGAGAGATTTCATCAGTTCGTGTCAGGACAGGAAATCAGCATGGAGACTGATCACAAGCCATTGATTTTGTTGTTCCAGAAGCCGTTGAATGACTGCCCACTTCGAATACAAAGAATGATGAATGATTACAAACGCGCTGCCAGTAGCAGATGCAAAGATGAAACTCATACGAACTGAGACTGCAAAATATGAAACACTAAACCAACTCAAAAACATCATTCGGAAAGGATGGCCCAAAATGAAACAAGAAAATGCTTGTGTTTTGTTTGTTCAATGACATTGATTATGTTTGCATAATTGATGTTGAATAGAGACTAGATTATAGTTACTTGATTTATTTGATAAAAGTTAATTACTTTTATTCCCAGAAAGGGAGATGTAATGATATTAGCAGAGATGCGACCAAGTCCCTCTTTCTGTCACAAGGCAATATAGTAATATTTGAATCTCCCAGAGAGAGACAAAACAGAGGGTTACCTGTACAGAGGTTAGGGTTACCTGTACAGAGGTATTGGAGCAGCGTCTCTCCAGGGTCAGACGCGGCTTTAAGAGGAGGCAGACAGCCGATTGATGATTGGGAACAGCTGGCGGCGCTGGAGGCTCCGCGGACGACGTCAACCTTTCGGGTCGCAGACGATGGCCGTTGTTCAGCCAGCTGCTCCCGCTGGCTTGTAACAGTCCGCCCCCTCCTGTTCGCGCCACGTCCCGTCGGCACTCCGGGAGACCCTGGATGAGACCGGTAGAAGGCCTCCAGTAGCGCCGGGTCCAAGATGTGGGAGCGGGGACCCATGACCGCTGCTCCACGGGGTACCCCGCCCAGTGGACAAGGTACTGGAGGCCTTTTCCTTTCTTCTGACCCCCAGGATCTCCTCCACCTCGTACACCCGATCCGTCCCGATGAACCTGGGAGCAGGGACAGAGACAGGTGGATTTAGGGAAGAGGAGTGGACCGGCTTAATCTGTCCAACATGGAACACCGGATGAATTTGCATGTTGGACGGCAGGTCCAGCCGCACCGAAACGGGGTTAATGACGTCCTTAATGACAAAAGGACCAATGAATTTGGGTGCAAATTTCCGGCGTTTCCGGTTGACCGGCCCATAGCAGCCCTGACCCTCCGCCAAATTCCCCGGGCCCTTTTAATGACGCCCGAAACCGACGACGGGCCGGCTGGCGCGTTGCCCGGGGAAAAGGTCAGCTGGTACCCAACCGCTGCCTCGAACGCTGAGTAGCCGGTGGAGTTGGTCACTGAATTGATCGCCAACTCCACCCAAGGTAATTTGGCCACCCAGGTCCGAGGGCGGTCCCGGCACATGCAACGCAATGTGGACTCCATTGTCTGGTTTGCCCGCTCGCACTGCCCATTAGTCTGAGGATGATAACCCGAAGTAAAATTGGCTTTCACCCCTAGATCATTCCAAAACCCTTTCCAAACAGAAGAAATAATATCTGACAAAATCTCTGAAGGAAGACCATGAATACGAACCACTTCCTGTATGAGTATCTTAGCCGTCTCAGCGGCGGACGGAAGTTTGTTCAATGGAACCAAGTGGACCTGTTTGGAAAATCTATAAACAATAGTCAAGATGACCGTTTTACCTTGCGAGACGGGCAAACCAGTAACCACATCCACCGCAATCCAGGACCAAGGTCTGCTAGGCAGTGGGAGTGGTCGAAGCAGGCCCGCCGGCTTGGAGTTGTCCGTCTTGTTCCTCGCGTAGACCTCGCAGGCGGCGACGAATCTGCGGAAGTCGTTCTGTAAACCAGGCCACCAGAACGTCCTTCGTAAGAAAGAGCAGGTCCTGTCTGCACCAGCATGACATTGCGGAGCGGACTGCCTCGACCACTTCCCACTCTAGCCCTCCAATTACCATTTCCGATGGAAGGACGGCCATGTCTCTGCCCCTGCGGGGAGTGGAAAGAGGAAACATACGAGAGAGGGCATCCGCCCTCAAATTAGTGGAACCAGGAGTATAGGTAATGGTGAATTCAAAACGGCTGAAAAACTCCGCCCACCTAGCCTGTCTTGACGACAAACGTTTAAATAAACGAATAGGAACTAATTTCTTGTGATCTGTAAACACGATAAATGGGAATCTTGCGCCTTCTAACCAGTGACGCCATTCAGAGAGTGCCGCATGAACTGCCAGCAACTCCTTGTCCCCTACGGAATAATTTTGCTCCGCTGAGTTTCCGAGAAAGAAAAGCACACGGGCATAAAGGGCCCTTCTCGGACTCTCTCTGGGATAACACTGCCCCGATCCCCACGTCAGAAGCGTCCACCTCTACCACAAATGGACGATTCTCGCACGGATAAGATAAAACAGGGGCGGAAACTAAAGCTTCTTTAATTTGGCTGAACGCTTCTTTAGCGTCTGGGCCCCAAACAAAGGGCACTTTAGGCGAGGTTAGGCTAGTGAGCGGTGCAACGATAGAGCTATAACCCTCAACAAAACGTCTGTAAAAATTTGCAAAGCCCAAAAAACGCTGCAAGGCGACACGGTTGGGCGGAGTGGTCCACTCGGACACAGCCTGAGTCTTTTTGGGATCAGTGGCGATCTCGCCCTTACGTACAACATGACCCAGAAACTCAACAGAAACAGAGTGAAACTCGCATTTCTCAGCTTTCACAAACAAACGGTTCTCTAGCAACCGGGAGAGAACCCTGCGGACATGCTTGACATGTGAATCAAAATCTTCAGAAAAAATTAGAATGTCATCCAAATAGACTAGAAAGAAATCATTTATCATATCTCTGAGAACGTCATTAACTAAACATTGAAAAACCGCAGGAGCATTTGACGAACCAAAAGGTAAAACTAAATATTCAAAATGACGGTGTATTGAAAGCAGTTTTCCACTCGTCCCCTTCTCGAATTCTCACCAAATGGTAAGCGTTGCGTAAATCGAGCTTAGTAAAATACGAAGCTTTGGCCAGCGGTTGTAAAGTGGAGGAGAGTAGCGGAAGTGGGTATTTGTCCTTCACCGTGATATCATTTAAGTGGCGATAATCGATGCACGGTCGGAGCGAGCCGTCTTTCTTTTTCACAAAAAAACCCCCCGCAGCGAGTGGAGAAGTGGAAGGACGAATTATTCCCGACGCCAAACCGTTGGAAATATACTCCTTCATAGCCTCCCGTTTGGGACGTGAGATATTGTAAAGTTGCCGAGCAGGCATTTTAGCTCCCGGGACAAGCTCAATTTTACAGTCATAAGGACGATGAGGGGGAAGAGTAACTGCATCATCCTTGTCGAAAACGGGAGCGAGATCCGAATAGACCTCCGGAACATTAGGCGGAAGGGACCTCGTCAAGGTATTGCGAGTGACGTGCTCTGTAAGGTTGAGGTTACCTGTACAGAGGTATTGGAGCTGCGTCCATCCAGGGTCAGACGCGGCCTTAAAAGGAGGCGGACCGCCGATTGACGATTGGAAGCAGCTGGTGGCGCTGGAGGCTACGCGGACAACATCGATCTTTCGGACCTTGCTGTGCCGTCCGCGGACGATGGGCGTTGTTCGGCCAGCTGCTCCCGCTGGCTTGTAACACACACAGTAACCACTTTGACGTTAACAAGCTGTACTGCCGATTACTGCAGGGAAATCCAACTGTTTATATACACTGGTGTAGGCACAGACATTCTCAGTCAGGGTGTTCACTTTCCCCTAGCTTGCTATGCTCCCGTTGCATGCTGGGAACTCGACATGTGCTTTCCTATCCAAGCATACACGTTGTGTGATTCTAATGCAGCAACCCCCTGTTTGTCTCACACTCGCTACACACTCAAGGTTTTTGTTGATGTATTTTCAAACCCAATATGACCTACCCTATTCAATTTGCTACAGTTAATGTAAAATATAATATAAATAAATACGTGTGGAAATACATTTAAAATACTGTAAAATATGGGGCAGTCGACGACTTTGCCTCTTCAAGGGTTCTTCACAAAGGGAGAATCAATATCAATTGGTCATCCGCTGGGGAACAACCCACAAAACAGGTTGAAACTAAGACATGTATTTTGTTTGCCAGCATTCAGGTTTCCACAAAAGTTAGAATTATTTTTTAAAGTTATGAACTTTGCAATCTGTAAGCTCCCGATGAATGCGGCACGGTGCCATCACCATGACAGTTTTTCTCATGTTCCTAAAATGTTTTGAATGATGGTAATTGGACGAGGCATGACCAAGTTATGCTCTTAAATACACACAGTTAGCAATAGTTGCCACGAGTTGTTATATTTAGATCATCATTTTAGCCGGTTCTCTTTTCATTGGAAAATGACATTGTTGATTTTAGAGAAAATAATAGGCACTTTAAGAAAAATAAAACTAAACATTTTCATGATATTATTAGCAAAAAATAAATTGCAGCAACTGCACAAAGTCATATTGATTCAGATTTTGGATTCTTAAAAAAAAAATAAAAATCAGCTTCGGGCTAATTGGCAAGAGCTGCATTTAGCGCAGCACTCCTTTAATTGCTGAGTATTCTATTCTGAGGTTGTTCCGAGGTCAGTGTCTTCGATGCGATGGATGCAGAGGAAAATAATTCTTCTCTCAAAGCCTCAAGCTCATCGTTGAAAAAGACAAAAAAAGAGATTTTTTTTATTTCTACACAGCGGGGTCATCTGTCTGCTCCTTTGTTAGAGGACTAAGTCTATGAATCTGTCAAAGTCTTTGTGCTCTTAAACAAATGGTTCAAGTAGTTTGTAATACCAAAGTACATAATAGTAGCCTTTATAGCTCTGTTCGGGGGGAATGAGAAACCACACACCGTCTCGGGCCAGTCCATATTTGGTTCTAAGATGTTCCCGCTCAATTTCGGAGCATGCCCCGAAGACCGGCCGAGGCCGAATCAGATTCGATCGGTGACTATTTAAGGAGACCGCTCAGGTCGGTCTCTGGTCTTTTTTGCAACACTCTTACCCGAGCGGGCCGCAGTTGCGACACGCGGGAAAGCCGTCCCTAACCCTATACCTAACCCGTACCGGAATGTTTGAAATGCCGGCGCTAACACCCAGTGGGAACACATTTCCAATGCACTGCTGTAGATGATCGGACTGGAGAAACACCAAAATGGTGTGTGTGCCCCGACTCCCCAACAAGTCAACCAACACAGAGCTCAAAGCGTGAGTATCGACTGTCCAGAAACCTGAAGTTTACTGTTTACATTCAAAGCATTGATTGACTTGTGCTTGTGGCTGTAATGTCAAAAGTTTAACTGATAAGAATAACATCAATTCTCATATATAATAAACATGTTGTTTCCCCAATTCTCCATCTTTTATTTACTTGAGTCCAACACTGGTCTGTATCTGACCCCCAACCACAGCACATCACCCGCAGCCTCCAGCAGCAGCCTCCCCCCTAGCATCCAGTCAGACTGTGGGAGTCATTACCAATTCCTTCATGTTAACATTCACCGGGCGTGCACAATCTCAGAACCTTCTCCTTCAAGTTAGCACACCTCCCTCAGATCTTCCACCTGTGTCCACCTGTCTGTCACCTTCAACCTCTGCACTGAGAGAGCTCTGGAAGCAATTCAAAACACATTCATACAGTTCACATTAAAAAAAAAAAAAACATAGACTTTAACGATGTGCAACTCAAGAAGGCGACTTGCTAGAAGCATATTTTGCATGTAAATAAATAAAAAAATATTTTAGACAATTTGCAATATCTATATACCTAGGTAGGGGTAGGAAAAATAAGTCTCGACTTCATGCTGCTCCGTTTGAACATGTCCAGACTCTCGAGTTGATTACAACTTTTAGTTCTACTCTTTACTTAGAGATATACTTCTCATTCTGATTTTGACCCACAGCTTTGCTGGCTGTTTTCTTTGCGTTGTGTTCTTTTTTTTATTTTGGTATATTATGTTTCAAATATATCTAATGTCGCTCTTGTTGACATGTTCAAATAAACAAACATTCATTCATTCATTCAATATCATCATTTTTCCAAATAGATGAAAATAATACATTAATCACGTTGCAACTGCAATTATTATTAATGGAATAAGTTGCTTCAAAGTGAAGTCCGCCAAATGCCCCGTCCCATCACCGCCCGTTCAAGCTGTGGTCTATGGGGAACACAGACCCAGTTGGACTTAGGGGCGACGTAGACTCCATGACTTAAAACGTATATAACTAATATAGACATATAACTAAGTAACTTTTAAAAGGAGTGCTTAGTAATTTGTTGTCTTTGTAACTGTGCCAGCACTGGACTGTAGGAAGTTATCACAGTCATAATATCTGCACTAAGGACAGAAGCTCCAACCATCTGGCCAAATGGTGAAATAGCAAATAGGATTAAGGAAAAGATAACATATCTTACAAAATGGAACACCACAGCTTCTTCAGCTCAGGATAGATAAGGCTTGGTTTGCAGATAAACAATAATACTGGATGAATTCAAGTTATTTTATTATCTTGCTACCCTATAAGGTAAACCATAAACACAACAGGTTGTTACAGCATGCTGTATTTTGCATGGTTAGAAAAAAACTGTGTGAGTAACTTTAAGTCGGATTTTGACTGTATTTCATGTGTTTTATGTGTTGTATTGTTTTGTGTCGATGCACAGTGTATGCCAGGCTCAACAGATGGTTTTTTTTTTCAAGCCTTTATTGCAGGGTTAGTGTAAAGTGGGCTAAGAAGGTGGGGGCTGAAAGGGGAACAGCTGTCGGTGAGAGGAGGCGAACACACGACTGTGATCTGTGCTTTGCAGTGCTATGCCTATCTAACTGAGCTAACTGCGCAGCACAACAGCTTTTACTTTTGTAAACCTTTAGTATGAATCTAAATGAAAATACATTATTAAAACTAGAACCTGCGCCGCTGCTTTTAGAGCTAGCAGTATGTGTGGTAACTCTTTATCAAAGCAAGTGCTCGTAGAGTAGCGCGATTGGGATTGACGTCACCGGCGAACATGCCAACTACATTTCCCAGCAGCGATTGCGATCCAGAAGTCTGGTCGCATGACCACGGTAAGCACCCAGCGATCTATCGGTAAGTTGGTGATTGAGTATGTTACTTATAGGCTACAGAAATGCACCAAAATGTAATCACTTCTTCCATTGGTCATTTCCAACAAATCTACAACATTTCATCCAGATCCGTGCACAACTTTTTTCAGTTATCCTGGTGACTGACAAACCAACGGGACCAAAAACATAACCTGCTTCGCGGCGCAGCAAACCCAAAGCAAAAACATGCTTTCTTTCCTAGGGGTGTGTACGTGAGATACAAGACATGGCCGCCTGTCCCTGGACCATTACAACTCGAAAGGCATACTTACCGTGGAGAGACCTGCAATAATGCAAACGTGCACGCCCCCCATCCTCTTACAGAAAAGCCTATACTTGCGACGATTATATTATGCAAGCCCCCCAATGCAATTCACACAGAAATCATTCACACACGGGCACCCAAGAAATCCTTTACACATGATCAAATTTGAATTCTAACTAAGCCGGCACAGTACAGCAACATCGCGTCCCCCCCGATATTGCCTTATACATATATGCATAGGTCCAAAACGTACACGCAATGAAATAAGGCGGTAATCTTTAAAATTACAATAATCATCAATTTGTAATGGCCCCGTAGCGGCGAAGAGTGAGGGAGCGATCGGGGTAATGTGTTGCTTCCATTTGCCTGTCCTGTTCCATTATAACATTGGCTGGGCCACTCTGATGGAGATGTCTGCCCGGGAGGAACTCGCCCCAGAGGCCCATATCACCAAGATGGTCTAACGTGAATAACAAGTGCCACAGTAACAATAACCTAAGGGCAATAATGCAGTCAGACCTGAATACATTTTTATTTATATTGTGTGTGTATTTAGTTCAGTGGCAACCTTCAACATTGGCTGAGTTGAGTGGTCAATGGCGGCCGAGACATGCGGAATGGGAAGAGTTTTATATCGACGGACGGTTTTATGAATTCATCATTCTTGTTCACAAACAAAATTGAACTTTTGCGATTTTTATGTCATGGAGGTGACTGCTCACTAGTCTGTCGATGGATCCTAACTGCTTAGAGTTTTGAAAATGATGGACTTGCAGGAGGCCCTTATGTGGCTACGCCACTGGTCTAGATGTTTTGGCATCACTGACCGCTTGGCCTTGGCGCAGGTTTGCACTCTCTGAGTGCTTCGAGTTGCTTCCTATACTTTTACGCGAAGAGCAACACCAAAACCGTATCTCCCTAACAGAGAACAATGTGAGTAAAGATCAGCCATACCGCTGGCTCTGCATAATTCTCCGGCAGCCTCACTCCGGGCCAAACCTGCCCAGAGAGCGTGGGTTCGCTCTTGATTCGTCTAAGTGATGAGGCCCAAAGCCCCCATTACGGCCAGCTGTAACCCTGCCCTGAAAACCACCATAAAAAATGTCCTCGTGCGCTCATTCCTCCTAATATCCGCTACTTTGTCACCCGCTCACATTTGGGGGGAGACGTGTTCGCTAACCGGTGCCATTTTTCGGTGGTAACACACACCTACCTGTTATTTAAAATAGATGGTAGTAACTTGTGGTCTGCTATTCCACACCCAAATGCTCCCGTGCGGATCTGTGACCCACAAATGCATGATTTAATAATCAGTGCAACTCGTTCCATTGTCTCATTCCTTTTGGAATAACTAGAAGAAGCAGCCAGCCTATTCGTCCAGAAGAACATGTGACCACTCGGTGAGTAACTTTAAGTCAGATTTTGACTGTATTTAATCAATTATTTCTACAAAATTATGAACGGAGCGAGTGGGGTGATTTGTAACTGGTCACAGAGCGACATCTAGTGGTCAGATTTTGAACTGGCGTTTTGTGTGCTCGGACCTCAGTCCAGTACCAGAGTTGTCATAGGCAACAATAAGGCACCGGA
Organism: Bregmaceros cantori; assembly: GCA_900302395.1. NCBI lineage: Eukaryota > Metazoa > Chordata > Actinopteri > Gadiformes > Bregmacerotidae > Bregmaceros > Bregmaceros cantori. The sequence goes on along the minus strand of OMKY01058361.1, from coordinate 9,716 downwards.
AGTGACCTAGCGTTTCGCACGCAAACTCGTCTCTTAAAGAATTATGTGGTGCGTTAGCTGAGAATCATTCTGGGTTGGAAACATCTAAACGAAAACACCAAAAACTGAAATGTGTTCTGTCTGGATCTTAGCCGAGACGATGCATACCCTTGTTGCCTCTGTGTGTGCACTCGAGAGATGTATCTGTACTTTTAGAAGTACTTTTTTTCTCTGATGACTTTTTACTTGTACTCAGTGGATTTCTAACAGGAATATCAGTACTTCTACTGCTTACTTTTCCCAAAACAGGCTTGTTCCTTTTTTTTGCGTTTTATTAAGAGTCAAGAGCCAATAAGCATGATTTGAGAGTGTTCCAGATGTTAATTTCAATGTTTGATGATTTATCAACCTTAAGTGAGGTAAATTAGGCTACGTTTAACAATGTATTCAGATATTCAAACATTGTGAAACTAGCATTGAACAAGTGAATTTTATAACAAATATTCCTTTTTTCACTTTGTACTACATTCTAGAACCTGTACTTTTTACTTTCAAAAATACTTTTTGAGTATGTTTCTGAGCCTGTACTTTTTACTCTACTCAAGTAGACATTTGGATCAGTACTTTGTAATCATACTCGAGTTATTTTATTCACAAATGTATTCTTCAAATGTACTCTTTTTCAAGTAAGAAATCTGGGTACTTTTGCCATCTCTGGTGCACTCACTCACCCATGTGCTAACCCTAGACGCTACTGCTGTGGTCACTGAGGCTGTTGGAATGCAGTGAATGCAGACGGCCTATGCTAACAGCCGACGTATAAATTAATTCACCGCCTCGTCTGGGTCACTTTACACCACAGGCTTAACAATGCAGGAAATAGATAAAGATGATGATAATAATAATCGGCATTACACAGCCAGCAACCAAGTCAAAGTACAATGACGTGTATAAAATGCCTCTCATAGTTTCATCCATTCTCATTCATTCATACATTCCATTGTATGTGTCGGTTTAAAACTCACATTTTAAAGTGTCTGTATCAAATAATACAGAAAGGTTCTTTGCATCCAAGGTTATCCAAATGGTAAAATAAGATTACTTAGAAAACTAGTAAAACACATCTAGACGCTATTATGTTACTTATAGGCTACAGAAATGCACCAAAATGTAATCAGTTGTCACCAGTGGTACGCGAGCACGATCTTGGTGGTACACAGGATTATAGTCATGAAAATTGACTTGATTGATTCATGAATTGTGAAACTATTGTTACATATAGGCTACAGAAAGGCAACACAACTGAATCACTTCCATTTGTCATTTGTCATTTCCAACAACTGTACAAAATTTCATCCAGATCACTTCCAAATTAGGGACGAGCGATCACGTTCGAGTCCAAAACGCATCGCAACCAATGCGATCCCACCGCACACACATACACATCAACACACACAGCAAAGCAGCCCGCTTTGATAAGCACACACGCCCAGCCCCAGACGTGTGCATGCTCCGCTGCTGGGCACGGCTGTGCACGTGTAGACATCCAGAGGATCGTGGTGTACACGTGCGCCCACACGCGGCGAATGTAAACATCCCCTTGTGTCACAAGCTCTGCCAGGAGGCGGAAATGCAGGTGGAGCAGCGGTGCGCTCCACCTGAAATGGAAGCAGGCTACCTCGTCTGACGTCACAATCTCGCTCCCAATAGGGCTGTTGGAGAGAGGAACCGTCGGAGCGGAGGAATGTCGAAATGGAGGCGTGTAAACCATCTGCTAATGGCCTCGGCCTATTGCCGCATAATCAGAAGAACTCTGTATTGCCACCTGTGGAGAAGGATGACCCATGTTGGTGCATGTTCTTGCTACAAGCGTAGATGGTGGAATATGATGAACTTGTAACTGTAAGAGATGTCTTTTATAAAAGAAAGGTACATTAAATTACTATTAAATTACTAGTTAATAAATACTTTATTTAGTCACACATACATACACTGTACAGTGGAATTCATCCTCCGCATTTAACCCATACCTGAGGAGCGGTGGGCAGCTATGACGGCAGCTATGTGCGCAGCGCCCGGGGGGCCAACTCCAGATTCTGAGCCAGTGCCTTGGCCAGGGGCACTGACTGGAGAAGGTTAACCATGTTTTTGGTGGTGGGGGGAAACTGTAGTCGCCGGAGGAAACCCACCGAGACACGTGGGAGAGCATCTAAACTCCACACACCAAGGACCTGTCCGAGTTGGGATTCGAACCCAGGACCTTCTAGCTGTGAGGCAGCAATGCAAACCACTGCACCACCATGACATGCTGTAACTTTCTTATCCCTGTCTTCATTTCTAAACACAGTTTTCTTCTATAAACAAGTAAAGTATCTGTGAGCTGTGTCTCTATATTATTTACAGACACCTAACCAAGTAATGTTTTTCCCCGTCTCAATTTCCCGGTGAAATATGACTTGCATATCATTACAGCATACTTTGTGCCAGGTGATACATCTCCAGCACGCCACGCGGTACCCACAGAATTAAACCCACAGACCTCCCATCTGGAGGATGATTACCACAGACACCAAATGGCTCTCATTAATTACGCTCCTCCCAACTATCGCTCCTCTGTGGGAACTTTACACTCACCACCAAGCATGCGAGGAGCAGACAACTCAACCCTTCAACGACCTTTCCCCCCCAGGTCTTGGTCGTTTTTTAAAATGGTTTACAGCAGAAATGTTTAGGATTGCTGTTTACCAGGATCATGTCTGTAAACCAAAGGTGCTTTAGACCGACAATTCTATAGACCCAAGTTTCTAACCCCTAACCCAGAGCGAACGCGAGGGAGAGACAGTGGGGAGTGAAGCGAGGCCGGCGATGTACTGCTGTGCGGCGGCATTCGGCTGAATGTTCGGTCTACAGGTTGGACCCCTGCATTTTGAGGCCTCTGCGTTCCTAAATTAATTTTGGCGTATAATTTTCGGTGATGTAAAGTGCAATCTGCTTATTATGTAAGGGTCCCTCTAGGGTAAGAGGGTTGACAACTCAACCCTCTATCCCTAACAAAATAAGAAGATTGTTTTTGTGATTGGAACTTTATCGTCCCCATTTTTTTAATCTTTTGGATTACTTTTTACCGCGTCCCTGAAGCGGTCTCTGTGTTTGGTCCGCTCCAGAATTTGGTGGTTTGTTTTCAGGCCAACCCGAAAAGTCTGCACAACAGACTTTTTTGGTTTAGTCCGAATTAAGGGTGGCAGGTGTGAATACACCCCAATTTGCACACAGCACTTTACCTGCAGGCAATAAAGTTGACTTTGACTGTTAAGCCCCAGAGCAACACAAACAAAACCATGAGATTGAAAGATAACGAGATAGCTTGGGTGGAAAAAAAACAAGCTACCACAAACAGTGGACTATTCCATGGTAAAACTCAAATGCAAATGGTGCTGCAAAATCTGCAATAACTGGAGACAGTGCAACATCAAAAAGTTTGGAATATTACTCTACAGGGAGTTCATTAAGTTGTTGTGATCATGGCCATGCCATGGTATTCTTTAGGTTTTGCACAGAAATAATATTGTGCTTCTTTTTTTCTTTTAGTAAGTCATGAGATCATCTTTAATCTTCTGGAAGATTTGTAAAAAAAAAAAAAAAAAAAAGGCCCTTATGCTATGCATGCTCTTTTTTTATTATTATTATTATTCATTTTTTAGGGATGAGCGGTGTGAGGTAGTGAGGTAGGATTAAATTCCTATCATAGGAATTTAAGTGCAGAAAATCCAGAGAGGGGATTAGAACCCGCGGCGCGGCTCGACCTGTGGTGTGAGGGGCGCACTATAGCCACTCTGCCACCGCGCACCCCCATGCAATGCATGTGCCATGCCGTGTGCTTTGCATTGTTGACCTACCCCACAACAGAAGGACAGCCATTATAGACACATTCTAGAGTACATTTTCATTTGTCTGTGTATTCGTAGGGGTGAGTGCCGTGTCCAAATGTAATCCTTACTACCTGACTATGAACTGTTCCTTTATGACCCGGCTTTATACGCTGGTCACCTCGGAACCAATGGACCCGTGGGCATGCTTTGTTACGATATATTGCATAGCAATTTCAACTCAAATGATCCCACTTTAAAACTGCAGTAGATCTACAGTAAAAATAGTGGGAGAACAATTGATTCACCTGGTGTTATTTCTTCTGGATTTTATTGACAGAGTTCATTGTAAAAGTGGGGCAAGAGAGATTGGGCAAAGACATCGCAGAAAGGTCGGCGTGGGGAGGAGAACTAGCGATACTGCCTGTAACTGTGAACTAAGTCAAAGGCACCATATGTGTGCTCGATGTGGGTGTCCTTCCGACTGGTCAACAGAGCCAGCACACCTGTTTTTAAAAAGGAATTATGGGTAAATGCCATGTAGACCTTAGCAAACGGTCTGGAAACATTTTGGATTGGAGATAGCGTTATTATTTTATTTTTTTCTTGCAAATGTATTTTTTTGGGGGGTTATTTTTCCGGCGCAAGCGAGAGCATTTCGGTGTGCAATAGCACAGCACAAGTTACCTTTTAAAATAACGTGGTAGGTGTGTGCTCCCGCAGATTAGACCTGTTGAAAAATAGTCAGAGACACGGCAAAATGAAGGGCACCGGAAGTGGCGAGCATATACAGGGGTAGTTAAGAAAGTAAACCGCAAACGGATCAAAAAGAACCATTTTGCAACAAAACAAAGAAAGACAAAGAAATAAAAAAACATGTGAAGGCATGACATTGCTGACTAGATTACAGTTGTATTTAAAAGTAGTGTTACACCGATACCATTTTTTTGTGCCGATACCCAATACCTGGCTCTGCAGTATAGGCCGATACCGATACCAACCGATACCACTCTTTGAAAAACAGTGCTGTTGGTAGTAACTTCTTCCCAAGGGTTGGGAAGAAGTTACTAGTGTTATCGCGGTCATTTTTACATGCAGTCTATGATTAATAGTAGTGGAGGAAAATTATAAAAAGCAATAACACATTTAGAATTATTTTAATATTTTATTGTTTAGGTGGTATTAGGGTAGTAACTGAAGAGTTCAGATACAAAACCCCCTTACTTAAGCAGATGAGAAGAGATATTTTAGACACTGCGGGGAGCGGGTTTTACTTACTTTACTTAAATTTTTTCACAGAAAACATTTCATTTACATATTCTACATTTAGACTGGGCATTGGTACTCGCCGGTGCCGCAACCAATACAAAAAAGTTGCCGATACCGAGTACGTCCGATACCGATATCAATATCGGTGCAACACTATCTAAAAGTAATCTAAAAGTATTGTAATTAATATTTTAGTTCACTTTTTGAAATGTAGTAATGGGGTTATGTTACAAATTACAATTTCCCAAGAGTAACTTGTAACTGTATGGGTTTGCTTATAAAAAAGTAACCTTCGCAGCCTGTCCGTCAGTAAATGGGTTTCTCTCTCCCCAGCTCTCTCGGCAGTCAGCCCTCCCAGAGAGTGAATTAGATATAGAAAGAGGAGAATCGATAGCAGCTTTATGGCTCTATTTGGTGGACAGATAAAGTGGGTCTGCTACATCCTCAGACAGCGTGTCTATAACTCTCAGTCGCTCCGGGTGAGGCGTCAAACTTTTGTGTGCAGTCTGATCAAAACTTTGGTGATTCACCAAGGTGCACAATGGCCTCCTCCGCCATTGTGAGAGTTGCAGAGTTGTGACCAGGGCTGGTTTTAGCACATTGACAAGATGATTTTGGAAACTCCCCCTGCTGAGAAGACAAAGACTATGGCTGTGTCCGAAATCGTTTCCCTATCCCCTATTCCCTACTCGCCATATAGTGCACAGCAGTGGCGGATGCTGGACTTTTAAGGAGGGGAAGCCCAATTTGTTGTTTTGCATCATAAAGCGCGTCTATACGTAACCCTCAGTGCGTCGTACCAGCTTGGTGTCTTTTCCAAGGACCAGTGTCCGCTCAATGGCCAGCAGAGCTAGGCTCTACACCTGCAGATGTAGCTCCAAACATTGGCCACTAAAGAAAACAGTTTGTACAACTGAATCTGTCCAACTCCATGTCTTTCAGGAACAGCAACAAATCACACAGCTTTCCCCTGCAAATCATGGTTTGAATATAGGACTTGAGGGTCAGACCTCAGTCTCCCTGAATCAAAGTACTGACCATAACTTTTAGTAACTCTAAAGCCTCCTCTGGAAACACTTGTCTCGTCATCAATTTCAAAGTGTGTTTGTGTGAAGAGCAAGTAACTAAGTTAGAGTAACTATGTGAATTAGATTTTTTTTTAATCCATTACTTTACCCAAAGCAATGATCAGA
>OMKY01058359.1:3558-18455 GCA_900302395.1 Bregmaceros cantori | reverse complement strand
ATTCTGCACTGCTTTTATTTTTTGTAAGACATGCAATAAAATTCAGTTGTTTATTGTTGTTTCATCGTTGTTTACTAATCGCGATTTCAATTATGATCCAGATAATTATGGTCATGATTATGTAATGAATGCACAGCACAGTGCATTCTGGGCCGGCACCGGTGCCCTGGCATGCGCCGAGACGCCCCTTAAATAGAGTCAGAACGAAGCTGGTTCGATCTATTCCTCAGATCCTCCACGAGGGGCACTCGCGTTACAATTATTTCCCATAACCATACAGCTCTAATACCACGTAACCAGGTATATTTTAGATCGTAGCTAGTACCTGCTGCTATCGACTGCCGACTACTGATTGGCTGCCTACTGATTGATAAAGTATTTGTACTTTTAGAAATACTTTTTCTGTGAGTACTTTTTACTTCTACTCAGCAGATTTTTAAGTAAAATATCAGTACTTCTACTCCTTACTTTTCCCAAAACAGGATCGTTCCTTTTTTCTTTTCTTTTTTTTCTGTGGCAACATGGTAGCCTTACATGAATAGCGTGAATGAGTCAGTAGGGGGCGGTACTCGGTAATGCACTGAGTACAGTAGCACTGAGAAGTAGTACAGTACAGTACAGTACAGTACAGTACAGTAGTAGTACAGTAGCAGTTAATAAGTTGTTTTAATTTAGTCTCTGGGTGTGCCCCTCAAAAAAAAGGCAAATTTAGTTTTTGTGCCTTGTACTTTATACTTTCAAAAATACCTTTGAGTACATTTTAGAGCATTTACTTTTTACTTTTGAGTACATTTCTCAGCCTATACTTTTTACTTTAAGATCTTTGGATCAGTACTTTGTAGTCTCAAGGCCTATTCATACCTCACATAAACTACGGATACGGGTATGGATGGAGCGTTTCACAGTTCCCTCCATCGATTATGTACGTACATTGACACGGATCTGGGGACCTTATGATTACGTACGAACGGATGGAACGGAGCAATACTACCGGAAAATGTGGGGGCGCGCTTGAGTATAAATAGCTGTTGTTGCACCCAATAACGTAAAAGACACTCAGAGGTATGAAGGCAGCAACGAGTGGAACCTACGGACGGATTACATACATAATTGGCCACGCATAGGGTATGAATCGGCCTTTACTCGAGTTGTTCTTTTACAAATGTATTTTACTCTTACTCAAGTAAGAAATCCTGGTACTTTTGCCATCTCTTCTGATTGGTCGACGAAAATGCTCATGGACAAAGGTGGAAAGAGTACTGGAATATTGTAATTGAGTAAAAGTATCTTTACTTTGCTTAAATTGTACTCAGAGAAAAAGTAAAATTACCCATCTCAAAATGTACTCGAGTAAAAGTACAAAATTACTTCATTTAAAATGTAATGAGTAAAATGAGTAAAACGTAATTCCAATTATTATTTGATGCAAAAAAACATGAGTCATATATCAGCACAAGTTTTTTTTTCCATATATTTTTAAACAATATTCAAATTACATCTTTGCGATGTGGGAAAATGCGTTGGGTCTGGTTCGCCAGGCTGCACAGGAGTTTAACTTTCTGCCCAAATTAAAAATGTTCATCATCCACCAATATGTTTTGTAATCAGTAACGTGAGGGGACTCAAATGTAATGAGTTAAAAGTACTAAGGTAAAAATGTACTTGAGTAAAAGTAAAAATTACACATTTGAAAAACTACTCAGAAAATTACAAATTACTCATAAAAAGTAATTAATTACAGTAACATGAGTAAATGTAATTCATTACTTTCCACCACTGCTCATGGAGTACCGCTACACCACGTGCTCAGACCTCCAACCGCAGCTGCGCACCTCCACAGTTTCCGTCTGTAGCTCCGCGAGTTGACGGAGCTGCTCGCTAGGTGGGCTGCAGCGCTCCAGACAGCGGCTCTGGAACTCCGGAGGTGTAGTGGCACTCGGTGAGGAGGCAGTAGGGCCGGTGGAAAGGCAACACAAGCGAGTAGAGTACAATCAAGTCAAGTAGGGCTGTAACTGGGTAGGGGTAAAATGCCTTAACATCAGGACTTTGAACCAATATTTTTACCCGTTTCGTTCCGAATCGGAATTATAACGTTTCTGGTTATGAGTTCCTCCAATAAATTGATTTTCATGAACCGGTTATGAACTACAAAATATTGTGGGTCCGCGTTGGCCCAGTAGTTATAGACACTGCACCTAACGCGACCCCATTCATGTTAGTGGTGCTGTGTCTACGGCAGTGTCCGCAGTTCGACTTGTCTGCAACGTCTACCCCGATCTCTTCAACCCAGTTTCTGACTAATCCTATCCAATAAAGATGGAAAAACGGCGCTGACGCCGGAAAAAATAACTTAAAAAAAGAAAAAAAAGAAATACAAAATATTGTTCCCCGAATGGTTCATTTCGTTCATGTCAACTGAAACAATGTTTCAATTCAAGTTGACCTCGTCACAGGCGCGGTTGGGAAGGGAAGCCGCGCGGCGGAAGAGACTGGCGGAGCAGTGGACACCGATGGTTAGAGAAGGCAAAAGTACATTTCTTACTTGAGTAAGAGTAAAATACATTTGTGAAAAAACAACTTGAGTACGACGACAAAGTACTGATCCAAATATCTACTCGAGTAGAGTTAAAAGTTCAGGCTCAGAAACATACTCCAAAAGTATTTTTGAAAGTAAAAAGTAAAGGCTCTAAAAATGACTCAAAAGTATTTTTGAAATTAAAAAAGGCACTTTTTCAATGCTAGTTTTACAATGTTTCAATGTTTGAATAAATTGTTAAAAACCTAGCCTAACTTACTTCATAAATCCCACTGCCGAACATTGAAATTAACATCTGTTGCCATTACCACCTCCCACTGGCTCATTAACACTATACATATCCCCACCACCTACCATCGGTGCCCAAAAAAAAGTAACGAGCCTGTTTTGGGAAAAGTAAGGAGTAGAAGTACAGAAGTTTATCTTAAAAAAATCTATTCAGTAGAAGTAAAAAGTAATCAGAGAAAAATGTACTTCTAAAAGTACAGATACATGAAAAAACTACTTAAGTACAGTACTCAAGTATTTGTACTTCGTTACTTGTACATAGTACTACCTGCGCCGGGGTGGAGCCGTGAAGCAGGTTATGTTTTTAGCAGCGCTGGGTGGTTTGTCTGTCCCCAAGATAACTGAAAAAGTTGTGCATGGAGCTGGATGAAATTTTGCACAGTTGTTGGAAATGACGCACGGAAGAATCTATTATGATTTTGGTGCATTTCTGTAGCCGACAAGTTACATAATCATAGTTAATCACCAACTTACTGATAGATCGCTTGGCGCTAACTGCTAGCCGCGACCAGACTTCCGGGTCCAGGGGCCGCTGGGAAACTTAGTTGGCATGTTCGCCGGTGGCGTCAATTGCAATCGTGCTACTCTACGAACACTTGCACTAACAGTACTATGTTTTGTACCGCTACGGCGCAGGTTGCATTCTCTGAGTGCTTATAGTTATATAACTGATTGATTCACTTACACACACGCACAAATACACCAACAGTGGCACTTGTTTGTGTCTGTACTCTCTCTCTCTCTTCCCCACCCACACCACCAACCACAAACACAAACACTGCAAATATGCACATACACCATTGCAGTAAACACACTGACTAATGGATCTAGAAGCAGATGAACACATGGCCCAACAGACACAATGGCTGTCGCCGAAATCGCTCCATAGGCCCTACTCGAAACAAAATTATTTTTAAAACATTCCGTTCCTAACGGTTCAGGCAGGTCTATGTTTAACGTTTTCGTTCTCAGAACCGTTCCACCACCAAAATATTGGTCCTGAAGCGGTTCGGAGGGCAAAAATTTGGTTTGTTCTTAAAGATCCTTAAAGTGTGCAATGTTACGTTTAGATAAAGTTTATACAAAATATATTTGGTGGACTTTCAAACTTCAGTGCAACTGTATTACCGTGAAAACTGGGTTTAAAACGCCATTACATACGCTTCCTCGTCTGTCCACAAGATGGAGCCCCAGATGCATGGGGCTTGACGACTGACAGTGAAAGTGGACGGAAATAGTCTTCCAGACATAGGATATGTTAAAATATCATCGTTAACCGGTTTTGTGAATTTCATAATGTTGTTTCTGTTCTGGAACAGTTGAAGAAATCTTAAAAGAAAACCGTAAAAATGATTATAACATTATAAAATAATTTCATCATCATCACTTCTGTAGTCTGGCTGACCGTTGGGGTGCCACTGAAAACTTTGCAACCAGCTCTCTCCATCTCTCTCTGTCCTTGGGCAGTCACATGGAATCACTAAGCCTGCAACTTGTCTCACACTTATGGGTTATATTGCTTGGTCTAGGGTACATCCATGCTCAATACTTTTTCGTAGTGCATTTTGGGATACTTGTAGTACTCTATATAAGATACATGGAGAATTGGCACACCTCTACAAAATGGTGTTTGCCCCAAATAGAGCATTTCGGACAGAGCCCATGACTCTTCTTTCTCCCCCTGTTTCCTCATGGTTGCTATTAAGCCCCTTTTCCACTGGCTTACTTTAGCCCAGCATGGCACAGTTCACATGCACATCCACCCCGAAAATCGCTTCTCCACAAGGTCAAATCGTCCAGGCCAGGCCAGGTTTCAGGACCCGCTGAGATGTGGGTGCAGAATCTAGCCGTCCTTGGCCACATTTACTGGTCGCCGATTGGTCAAACTCCGAGGGGGTGACGAAAAGTTGCCGGCCAATCACAGGAGGGGGGCGTGTGCCCCACCCCCAACCTCCAGTCTGGCAGGCATCAATAGAACAAAGGTAGAAGGTATTACCTGCCACCAGTGGAGTGCCACTACGTTTGTCTCCCCACCCCCCCTGCTATGCACGACCACAGCAAAGTGTTGTGAATTCAGGGAGAGGTGTCACACGTGCAGGGTTGGGGGGGGAGCACTGGCGTATCAAAATTGAGCTTTAAAAAAATGTGGCAACACCCCTTTGTGACCGCGTTAAAAACAGTGTGAACACGTTCCCATTTAAACTGAACTAAACATAAGTGAGATGCACCGAACTGTGCCTTGGCTTAAGCCTTGGCTTAAGTGTCAATCTTTGCCGAATACTCATTGGCTCGGTCACACCAGAGACTGTAAATAAAAACGAACAGAATTTTACGGAATTGTATGAGGAGCGGAAACGGAAACGAAGAAAGATTTCTTCAGCTGTTCCGGAACAGAAACGGAACAGTTGTGCATCTATCCAACTTTCACTGTCAGTCATCAAGCCCCATGATGGCTCTTACATATTCCTTTGCCCTCTTCTCTTGCCATGAAATGCCAAGTAGGCGCCGGAGGAATCAAAGGCCTCACACAATTAACCGATAATTATCCTGGCAATATACGTTAAAAAATCAATTGGGAAAGGAATATTTGTATTGGAAGTCCCATAGCGCTTGGTTTTAGGAGCAGTCTATGGTAAAAGACTTACATATATTCCACAGTGGCAGACAGTTTTATCGTCTGCAAGAGTGGTCAACATTCTGGTGGAGTGGTAAAAATGAACAAAATACAGAACAAAAAAAAATGTACAGAGCTAAATACTCCATATTTGTTTGCACCACAAACCCAGAAACATTAGCTCCGTGGCCACTAACTAAGACAGCCCACTGTTAGCTTTCGAGGGTGGTACAAATTTCTCTCTTGTGGGGATAAATGAAGTATACAAATACATTCCACACCGGGACATTCACTATAACTCCGTGACAGACATACACACTCTCGTGCGTAGGCATGTAAACAGATACACAAATGCGTAAATACACAGGACGAAGCACGTGTGTATACCCGACCCGCCCTAAACAGCGGCCCGGCTTTGCGAGTGATTTCTTTGCGAGTACACAACCTTGCCTTGTGTTTGCTTGCAAAACACGGCTCAGGCACGACGTTGGTCCTCTGCATACACGTCCAAGGTAAACAAGATACCGGGCGGTAAGCAGGAGGAGGCTTATAAAGGACAACACACAAGAGAGAAGTCGGGGTAGCCGTAATGATGCACAAATGATGAGAAGGCTCGGGAGAGAGAGTGTTTGATTTGAATAAGCGATCAAAGGAGGGAGCGCGCAAACAAAAAGAGAGAGTGACGCTGTGTCTCAATTCTCAAATAGTGCACTTGGGTCAGTGCGGTGAGATATAGTGCACTATATTTCAGCACACGTAATGATGCACAAATTATGAGAAGGCTCGGGAGAGAGAGAGAGAGAGTTTGATTTGAATAAGAGATCAGATGAGGGAGCGCGCAAACAAAAAGAGACAGCGATGCTGTGTCTCAATTCTCAAATAGTGCACTTGGGTCAGTGCGGTGAGACGTAGTGCACTATATTTCAGCACACTCACTTTTTGGTGCACTATGTCGCAATTTAGCAATGGCTGTGTCCAAAATCACTCCCTATCCCCTACTCCCTACCCCCCATATAGTGCACTCACTTATAGCGCACTCAACAGCAACACTAGAATTAGCGCCGTCAAAAGTATTACAAAATATGATCATAAAAAGTATAATTATAAAATTCAACAATCATCAGAAAAAGTCAAAGTCACTCTTTACTCCCGCTGTGTCATTTTTTAAAAAGTTTAGGTCATTTTTAAAACGTCTCGCAATGCATTATGGGTTATATTGAGTTGTCTAGGGAACATCCGATGCTCACTACTTTTTGCAGTGCATTGTGGGATACTTTCAGTGTGCTATATAGGGTACATGGAGAATTCAGCCACCCCTACAAAATGGCGTGCGCCTCACTATATGGGGGATATGGAGCGATTTCGGACATGTCTCAAATCAAGCAACTCTGTTTGATTTGTCTGTTGTCTGTTGAAATTACGCTGTGATGCTTCGCCACGTTTGAGCAGAGATGGCAAAAGTACCAGGATTTCTAACTTGAGCAAGAGTAAAATACATTTGTAAAAAAACAAATTGAGTAAAACTACAAAGTACTGATCCAAATATCTACTCAAGTAAAGTAAAAAGTACAGGCTGAGAAATGTACTCAAAAAGTATTTTTGAAAGTAAAAAGTACATTGCTCTAAAATGTACTCAAAATTCATTTTTGAAAATATAAAGTACAAAGTACAAAAGCTAAATTTGTCTTAACACTTTACAGGCCATTTTTCTTTTGAGGGGCATACCGAGAGACTAAATGGACTTGTTAACTGCTACAGTACTCAGTGTATTACCGAGTACCGCCCCCTTCTGACTACTGACTACTGACGCTATACATGTAGTCCTGCCATGTCGTTGCAGAAAAAAAAACTGAGAACAAAGTACCGACTCCGTTTTGGGAAAAGTAAGGAGTAGAAGTACTGATTTTTTTTTTTAATCTACTGAAGCGACCATGCTTTGCTATGGCGCTTCACTCGCGTCACACGCCCCGCCCATTGCCAAATAACACGGAGTCAACAGCGACTTAAGGCTGTCTGCTTCAGAGTTGAGCATCAGTCACTATAGCACAGTAGGAAAACACTTGTCCTTCATGCCAGCGTCCTGGGTTTGATTGCCGCCTACTTTTAACACCGCAATTGCGCTTTTTTTTTATTACGGGTAGGATTAGGGGTTAGGGTAGCAGTTAGGATATGGGTTAGGTTTATGGGTTAGGGTTAGGTTTAGGGTAGGGGTTAGGTTTAGGGTAGGGGTTAGGGTTAGGGTAGGGGTTAGGGTAGGGGACTACATGTTACAATGCAAGTTCAGGGACGGAAAATTGCCGTCTGCCGTACTGCTCTCAGGCACCCACGAGGATGAGCACCCACCAATGAATTTAGTAACGCACGTATTTTCCCGTCGCTGTGCTGTAACGTAACATCAATTATTATCATTGACTAAACATCGCCGCAAAAATCCCCGCAACGCTGGCAATCCAAGGTATCAGAGTGTCTTTAAACATCTTGGAAGTCCTGCCATTAGACGTAACTTCTCTGTGGCCGAACAGCTTTTTTGATCCTTAGATTTCAGGTTCGAATCTCGGCCAGGCACACTTTTACTTTATATATGCACACACTAGAGATGTACATGAGTCCCGAACTCACGAGTCCGAGTCTTTAGGGGTTGAGTACGAGTCTTTAGGGGTCGAGTCGAGTCCAAATCTTTAGGGCACGAGTCCGAGTCAAGTCTCAAGTCATTTTTAAAGATGTAGCTCTAAAAGCCAGCCTGTTGCTGGAGAACCTGCGCTGGTCGCCGTCATGATGGGCTGAGGTAGGTGAGCAGTTTGCAACCTTCTTCTTCTATTGTTTAACGGCGATCGACACTTGACTGAGCAAGCGGAAAAGAATGGATATTTTTTGAAGCCGAAAAAGAGGGAAAGACTTGTCAAATACTCGTCGAGAGTCATTGACCTAGATTCCCAAGTCGAGTCCGAGTCTTTAGGGCGCGAGTCCAAGTCGAGTCTCGAGTCCCGTTTTTGGTGACTCCAGTGACTCGCGAGTCGATTCTTTTGACTCGAGTCTGCATCTCTGGCACACACTCTACAAAAAATAATAATAACGGGTGAGACCATGTTAGCTTTGCCGCATGTGTGTTTGGGACAGTTGCTGTGTCTCAAAAAGCACACTTGTGCACTTTGTTGGTTAAATTCCAGTGCACTGAAAGTGCCCGGATGATGCCCTAAAAAGCATGAGAAATGATGTATCCACTGGCTTGTTGTAGTTCTGTTTGTAGTCCGTGCTACTGGCGGCGCGCAAAGTTGGTAGCGCAATGTGCCAAAGCGACACAGTGTCATTTCCGGTAAGTGCAAAATTAAATAAAGTGAAATAAAGTGCTCTATATTTCAGTGTACTGACCCAAATGCACCATTTGAAACACAAGAGTGATCTAGACTGGGCTCTTACACATAAGGTGCAAACGTATATTACAGGGTTATTCAACTATGTTGCTCAGAGGGCCACATTGGTCAGTAACCTCTGGCCTCTTTGTATAACTTGACACGATGCAAAACCATATTTTCATGTAGCGTACTTCCCATTAAAAGGGCTTCAACTCTATGCAACAATGGTGCTCTCTTGTTTGTAACAAGCAGGGCTTGAAAACGGAATTATTTTCTTAAAACGTTCCGTTCCGAATGGTTCAGGCAGAGTTTAACGTTTTTGTTCTCAGAACCGTTCAACCATAACAATGTCAGTCCTGAACCAGTTGGGAACACAAACATTAGGTTCCTTATATTGTGCAATGTTACATTTAGATATAGTTTGTACAAAATATATTTGGTGGACTTTCAAACTTCAGTGCAACTGTGTTAACGTGAAAACCGTATTTAAAACTCCATCCGTCTGTCCACAAGATGGAGCCCCAGATGCATGGGGCTTGATGACTGGCAGTGAGAGTTGGATGGATGCACGACCGGAAATAGTCTCCCAGACCCAAGATATGTTAAAATATAAAGAGAACGGGAAAAAAAAACTTTTTAACCGGTTTTGTGGATTTCATAATGTTCCGTTTCTGTTTCGGAACAGTTGAAGATTATTATTTTTTTTTTTCGTTTCTGTTTCCGCTCCTCGTAAAATTCTGTAAAATTCTGTTCGTTTTCGGTTTTCGCTTTCGTTCCTTGAACCGGTTCGGAGCCCTGGTAACAAGCAAACATCTGAAACAACAACACACCAATAGTGGTAAACAGCAGCAGGTCACTTAAATTACAACACATTTATAGCGGATCTGGTGAGGTAAAGAACAGAAACTCAGTTAGCCTCAACTCTCAACAACAAATTTCCAGTGCTTCTAGTGGTGTAAATAACAGCATCTCAGATAGATAAAACATGTTTGACCATGTTTTTTTTTCTTTTTTGCTTTCTCAGAATTCTTCCGTGGGCCAGAAAAACTTGAGTGGCAAGCCAGATTTGGCTCACGGGCCGCCAGTTGAATAGCCCTGGTATATTATGGTATATTGGCGCATTTGTAGAGGTAGGTGTGTAATGAGGAAACCAGCCTCTAGCATAATGCTCCTTTATTGTCGAGAGACAATACAGAAAGAGAGTGAACACTGACAGCGGAAGGGGTGTGTAGATGACATCACAATGAGACACAAAGACAGTTACACCAGCGTCAAATATGAGCATGCATGTGCTAGTCATAGAATGTCACAGAGTGCCCAGGTGTGTGTAAAATTTCCCCAAGAAATGCGAACCGCATTGCATATTAGGGTGTTCTTTTCTTTTTTGTGCCCACTTCCTTGGTAGTAATTATTGTCCGAGACAAGGACCGAGACTGGCGTAACGTATAGCCTGACCTAGGGGTCATGATCTATAGACCGTGATAGACCTACTCTGTCTGCTCTGTGTGTCTGTCTGTGTGTGTGTGTGTCCGAGTGAGGGCTGTGTGTGTTGGTAGATTTGCCAAAAACGTTCCTGTTCATGGTTGGAAGTTTATTTTGTGACACATGTTCATTAATTTACTCTTGTATTTGACTTTTTATGACCAAACTCTGGACTTTACAGTTGTAGCTTCGCCTAGCTACACATGTCATAACATCACTAGGGCTATTAAACGTGCGAGATGCAATGGATATTTGGACACATAACTTTTCCACTTTCGTCCACTGTGCAGAAGTGGTGCTGCTCTGATGATAGAGCCGCATGCAATTTTCCAAAACGCAGTGGCATATTTAAATCAATTTTGGCCGAGCAAGGAGTGAGCTTGGACGAAAGATGTATCGTGATAGAGCTAGCAAATACGACACCATTTAAAAATGCCATGAGTTTTGAGAAGGAAATCAAATAAACATGCATCGCTCACTCGCCCCAGCTATGTGCATCACAGGAGCACACACTCTCAGCCAGTGTCAGATATACTGCTGAGATAATCCACCAGTCGTCCGCATCAAGTGCTGCTGTCCCGTTGTCTCTTTGTCAGGGCTCCAAACCGGTTCAAGGAATGAAAACGAAAACCGGAAAAGAACGGAAATTTATGGAATTTTACGAGGAGCGAAAACGGAAGCGAAAAAATAGCAGAGGTGGTGGTGGTTGGGGGCGGGGCAGTCGCCGAACGACACATTTAACAACATACTTCAATTAATAATAACTGTAGTTTTAACCAGGGTTTTGAACCGATATTTTTTCCCAATCTGTTTGTTCCGAACAGAATTAACGTTTTCCGGTTATGAGCTCCACCAATAAATTGACGTTCCCAAACCAGTAAAAACAAAAAATATTGTTCCCGGAACGGTTAATTTCGTTCCTGTTAGCTTGGCAGTTGTACCCAGCGGCTGGGAAGGGAAGGCGCACGGCAGGGTTTCAACAAAAACTTTGAGGAATAAAATAAAACCGGTATTAACCCGTTACCATTATTTCAAATGAGTGTTCCTGTTCCAGAGCATAAAAAATAATAATGTTTCCGGTTTCGTTTCTGTTCCCGGGAAAATACAAAAAGTTCCCAGTTTTCGTTTTCGTTCCTTGAACCGGGTCAAAGCCCTGGTTTTAACATAATGAATTTGATTATTTTGTTAATTTCTTATTTTTTAATCTATTTTGGCCTCAAACATGGCCGGTTCAAGAAACAAAAACGAAAACCGGAAAGGAACGGAAATTTATGGAATTTTACGAGGAGCGAAAACGGAAACGAAAAAATATTTCTTCAAATGTTCTGGAACATGAAATCCACAAAACCAGTTAAAAACTTGTTTTTCTGTTCTCTTTATATTTTAATATATCCTGTATCTGGAGAATCTCTCTCACTTCATTATTTTGTTAATTTCTTATTTTTTAATCTATTTTGGCCTCAAACATGGCTATTACATATTTTGGAGGATTTTCTACCCTTCTAAAATAGTTTAAATGTTTTTATGTCGCCCCATTTTCAAGTCATGGTTGGTGCCATCAGTCAGATTCTGAAATGACAGTATAATAAAGGGGCCTTGAGGCATTGTCAGTTTGAACTTCATACTAAATGTAATATTATTGTAGTGGTAACTGCTTTACACAAAAGCAGACCACAAACGGTGGTTTTTATGAATCAACGACATCTTCCCAGAACTGAATGAATAGCACATGGTGAACTAGGCCGTGTGACAACTTCCTATCAGGGACCATAAACCACGGACAGGGGTTAAGAGTGGAGGCAATTCATAGACAGGACAGACAGTGGCTGTGTCTGAAACCGCTCCCTATCCCCTACTCCCTATCCCCCATGTAGTGCACTCACCTATAGTGCACTCATCAGCAACGGCCGAGATTTCGGACACTAGAGTTGCCTCCGTTGAAACTGATTACAAAATAATTATAAAAATAATTATAAAGAAAAATATTTTAAAATATAATTATAAAATTCAACAATCAACAGAAAAAGTCAAAAGTACTTACATTTATAACTGTTTGCCGTCGTTATTTAAGCCTGCCGCACCATTTTAATTGGGGGGAAATTGTGGGATACTTTCAGTGCACTATATAGGATACATGGAGAATTTGGACACCCCTACAAAATGGCGTGCTCCCCATATAATGTACTATATATGGGGGATACGGAGCGATTTCGGACACAGCCACTGTCAATCCATTTCCGTTTCATTCCAGTTGAATAGCCCTGTCATAGGTAGTACTTCCAGGTATGCTGCAGACTACTCAATAAAAATGGGACATAGTAGGGAATTTTTTTTTTTCAAATGCAGTCTGCATGAAAGGAATATTTATAATAAACATCATATTTGTTCGTCTGGTGTTAAAAGTGCATGTATAAAAAGACAGAAGTCTGGAGAAAGAAACCGGCAGCTTTTCCTAATAATGCGTTCGGGGTAAAAACGAGCATATGTATGTGTATGTGGAATGTGCTGTGCATCACGGTCATATATTCCCAGGCTATTTTTGTACGCGTCTCCTCTGAGACATGTCACTCATAAACTGCTGTGTTTCTCTCCCACCCACTGCCTTTCATTGGTGGAACTGGGGTGGCAGCCATGTACACAGGGCGATAGCCACGGCAAACGACTAGTCAGACTCGGCCACGGACGGTTTCTCAACCTCTCTTGATGCTTTCCAAGACAGTTACCACATTTTTGTAAATAGACACTGTGTCGCGTCTCTGGATTTTACAGCCCAAAAAAATAGAATGGGTGCAGTACCTCTATTTGACCGTCTGAGGGCACCATGCGCCACCTCTGGTGTCTATGAAAGGAGCGCATAGACGACTTAACGTGCGAAACACTGGTGGGAGTCGCTAGGTGTCGGTCTGTCTCCATTACACATCACCCCACTCGTTCCGTTCATAATTTTGTATAAATATTGATGAAATACAGTCAAAATCCAACTTAAAGTTACTCACCGAGTGGACACATGTTCTTCTGGACCAATAGGCTGGCTGCTTCTTCTAGTTATTCCAAAAGGAATGAGAAAATGGAACGAGTTGAACTGATTATTAAATCATGCGTCAATGCGAGAGCATTCGGGTGAGGAAGAGCATACCACAAGTTACCACCACAATTTTTAAATAACTCTAGGTGTGTGCTCCCACCGAATAGACATGTTGTAAAAATAGCCAAATAACACGGGAAGCAAATGACACCGGAAGTGACGTTCAGACACCGGAAGTACCCCCCGAAGTCGTCTACAGCAATGGCGTATAGTGTCACCTAGCGGCCACCGCTAGGCGGCACCCGCATTTACTAAAGATTTTGTGAGAAATTAGCACTTTTCAGTGATACCCACCTATGTTCCAGAAGCTATAGCTAAAGAATGGAAACACTTAGAAACAAGCATTTTTTTCCCTGATGATAAAGGAGAGTCTGACGTTTCCTTTGTTACATGTTTTCTTGACAAGGACACAGATCTTTATTTTCACATCTTGAAAAACAAAAAACGATTTAAAAGTGTTTAAGTACACAGCGACCTCCACAGTTCACACACAACGTTAGCATGACCATACACTCATTCACACTCTTCTTCTCTCTTCACGTATTGCCTTCTGAGGTTCTACACATCCAGTAAGCACAGCTTGAACACTCTTTTTTCATTGAAAAACTGCTGATATTTCGAAGTAATCTTGCAGCCTGGATCCAACCTTGCTTGTGGTATTTCAATATTTGTAATGGTGCTGCACGGTTATGGAAATAGAAAAATCATAATCACGATTATTTGGAAATACAATCATTATAACATAAATGCAATACAATATAAATTGTCACGGGTCAAGCACAAACAATTTAGATTCCCCGAGAGGAGGCAGAGGAGAGGGTTTAAAACCACTTTATTCATGATTTCAAACTGTATTTATATTCAATGATCAAACAGGAACTCTTTAGAGGTTCATATTACAAGCACAGGTTCTATCTATGCGTCGTCCATGGGCTCGTCGTCAGAAACAGTACTCATCTCATGATCAGTGTCCACCGGGGCAGAACCGGGTACAGGTGGAGGCTCCTTGGGGGTCACGCTGCAATCAGAATGTATTCGGATGAGCACAACGCCGGGAGCAGAACAGATATCCAGTGAGGTCTCGTCAACGTATTGAATTGAGGAAATACACGTTAAACAGCAGGACAGATATCTAGCGAGACTTCGTCAATATATGGAGCTGAGATGTGACGTGCCCAGTCAGGTAGACTGACCTGAACTGAGTCTTTGGGGCCGCATCTCTCCGTGGATGGAGATGGGCGAGTGATAGTTGGCTTTGCCCAGAGGAGCACTGTGCATTCGGCGGTGGAAATCCGACTTTAGGCAGGACTACAAATGTACTATGTAAGGTGTATACAAAATAAAACTTAAATGCAATTATTATATTATTATTTTGTTAACAATTTTTGTTAACAAAATAATTGTTGTTTTTTTAACATTTTTTTATTTCACAATTCACAAATCAATCACAGTTGCGAGGTCATTCTAAAATGCAATTATTAATGTATTCCTTATTAACTATTAGAGTGGATTGTCACTGCTTAATGTGGGACATCTAAG
>OMKY01058354.1:0-20836 GCA_900302395.1 Bregmaceros cantori | reverse complement strand
GGTTCATCACAACGGAAGAGGAATTCGATCTAACGGCAATCCCAGGGGCTGGCTCCCACTAATCCACACACACCAAGGCGATGTAAATGAACCATGGAATGTGAAAATATTTCATTGTCTGCATAGAAATAGAGACATTATTTTAATTATGTAATCCAAAATAATAATATTAATGAGGTATGTTGCCAACAAAAATACTGCCCATCTTCAGAAATACCACTTGCTATTTGAACAAAAACGTGTAGAATCACAAGCAGTTTAATGTCAGAAGTTCACACATCTGTTTATAGTGTTGCTGTTAATTATAACCCACTTTCATTAAAGCGTCGATTGTAAAAGGTAAAGCTAGTTGTTGCTTATTCTTTCAAGAAGGTTTGACTGAAAATAATTGTAAGTAACGAAAAGTAACTAAAGTAGTCTAACTTAGTTACTTTCAAAATAAAGTAATGAGTAATCTAACTTAGTTACTTGTAAAAGAATGTAACGAGTAATCTAACTTAGTTACTTTTTCGAAGTAACCGTGGCAACACTGAATGTTACATGTTGCAATGTTCAATGGCTATGTAAAGTAAAATTCATTCTTTAATGAAGTGGAAAGAGTGAGAAAAGTGAGAGAGAGAATTGCGCTCCTCATACTCAATTAGACGTCAGGTTCGGATGCACGCGTTGCAGAAGAAAAGGAACGTTGGTAACAAACCAATGCTTCAAACTCGCCTTCAAACTTTCATACTGGATCCCAAAAAAGGCAAAAAAGACAATTGATGTACGAACTATTCACTATTTATTGTTCCATCACCAGTCCATTCTCACTGTAATAAAAAAAAAAACACTTCAGATCAAGACACTTTTCACTTTTTCACTTCTGATGCATGCATCTGACGAGTTTCTTGAATATATAGTAAATAAATCCACACTCTTGGGGCATATTCAAACCGTATTTTGAATTTGTCGCGGGTCGGTTCCTGGATGCAGTGCGGGTTGATTTGCCACGGTTGTATTCAGACACAGTGTTTAACACCCGAGTTAAATTTATAAACAGCTCCACGTGCGTTCTGCAATCACTCGCTGATTGAGTTAAAAAACAAGCCATTCAGGAAGCGGGACAAGGACATAACCAGAGCAGCCTTTAGGTGCGGAACATTTCTGTGTGTGTGTTTGTGTGTGTGTACATGCGTGCTGTGCGTTCGCAGAAAAGACGAGAAAGTACAATAATAAAATATTGATTATGATAATAATAATTGAATAATGATGGAGATGTAGAGGGGAAAGAGAAAGAATTGGCGAATCGAAATGTCTCACGGCATGGGGACGAGTGCATGGACACACACACACACTTTTGTTTGAGTGTGTGTGTGTGTGTTGTTGAGTTAATATGTTCACATACCCGAAGGTAGCATTAGTGCATCCGCTGGGGCTGCCACTATATCCAAAAAGTCACTATGTATCCTGCCATTCCTCTGTGCGAAACGGGTCTAGTGCGGCCCGTTTCAGACCACGCTGCCCTGAGTCAGTCGTTCGTTTTCCGCTTTTTCAGTCGCGGGTCGAGACCACCTCAGCTGGCAGGGTTGGGCTCAAATTATTTACTGCGCGCTCGGACCCGCTTGGCACATTCATATCAACCGGGACAACTCGAATACTCCCTTACAGTCAAAGAACAGGCCAGACAACCTGCCTCCTTTATTATGATGCAGGAAAGAGAGAGACAGTGACTCATAACATTGGCTTATATAGCATCTGGTCACATGGGAAGATGATGTCACAATGGGTTGCCTAGGACCATCTAGTTATATCTGTGTGAGGATTCGATATTGTAGTCACTGCAATACACAACTTTCCAGGCTGGCACACACACACGCTCACTCACATGGTCACACTCCCTGCAAGGAATTGGGGTCAATCATGGATCTCTGTTTGAAGCCTGGAGCTGTGATGTGAATGTTCACTTAAAAAAGCACACCTGTGTGTGTGTGTGTGTGTGTGTGTGTGTGTGTGTGTGTGTGTGTGTGTGTGTGTGTGTGTGTGTGTGAGAGAGAGAGAGAGACACCCACACTGTGGACGCTGCGGTAGACACAGCGCCACTAACATGAATGGGGTCGCACTAGGTGCGGTGTCCATAACCACTCGGCCAACGCAGACCCAATATTACTAATTTTAACCGTGCATGTAATTGCAATAATATTGCAGTTTAATTCGTATCGGTGGTGAAATTCACCGATACAGCACCAATATGGAAAAATGCAATATATATAAAAATGCCGATATCCACCAATATGGATTTTGGCATTTTAACGGGGGCCGATATATCAGTCTGACTCTAGTATGCACATTATTCTATCTCTCGCAAGCTTTTATCACTGCCATTTGTATTCCTCTATCAGAACTCTTGCAACCCAAACATCTGCCAGCATCTCCTCACATTGAACGGATTTCTCAATTTGGGATCTCCTTGAAGAAGTTTATTGTCTGATAATAATGTAAAGGAGCATTCGTCTAATGGAGTCTGCTGCCGACTTTGCTAATGGGCACTAAGAGTCCATTAACCTAGCTTTTTCTGGAGGCTTGTCAGGTCATTTTAACATCACGTTGTTTCAGCCCCAGGCAATGTTTCCACCTTGCCTTTCATCTTCCCCCCCTTCTCAAATGGATTTTCAATGAGAGATCTCATCGAATCTGATTGGGGTATTTAGTAGATGCATCTATCATTGTCAGAATATGGTTAGGGAATAATGCGGCTCCACTCCCGAGTGGAGAGTTCATTATGCACAGGATTATGATTCATATTGTGAACGGCGTCGTGCATATCACGCATGCACAATGGCCCCTGCTCATAGCAGACTGTGCACTAAGCCAATTTTGCAAATATCCCATTCCTTGTGTATTTGTGTGTTTGTTTGTTTTTGATACAAAAGATGATATAGATAAGATAAGATACTTTATTTAGTGACACCTACATACATGTACAGTGAAACTCTTCCTCCGCATTTAACCCATCCCTGAGGAGCGGTGGGCAGCCGCGGTGCAGCGCCCGGGGGTTAACTCTAACCCTGTGTTAAATCACAGCGCAGTAGGCGTGACAAGCGGCATGCAGGCCCACACCTCGATTCGAACAAGGCGCTGATTGGGCCGTCCGAATTTTGGTGACTCTCTAATTTGTCTGCCTGCTTGGTCCAGACCCACCGAACATCTAGTCGGTGGGAACATCTGCCCTGCTCAAGACACTCTTGGAAGAGACTCTGATAATAAATATTGCTGGATCCAGGATTTGATCTATCAAAAATTAAAACTAGAAAAAACATCAATTAGAAAGTAGTAATTATGTTTTTAAATTGTATGTTAAAAATGGGTTCTCATTCCAAAATGCTCTTGAAGCTATTGGTATATTATGGACCTACAGAAGGAAGACATTCTTCTTAGTTGGGGCAGTGTGCACATATGGAACAAATCTTATTCTTCAGCAATTTGTACCTGTTGATATTGATTTCTTAATTTTCTAATTACTGTTGCCTGCTCATAGTAGATTTTTTTTTGTATCCTCAGTATTGCGATAAATGGGACTCATGTTTAGTGTTGGCCAGTGATGGCAAGTAACGAAGTACAAATACTTAAGTACTGTACTTAAGTAATTTTTTCATGTATCTGTACTTTTAGAAGTACAATTTTCTCTGATGACTTTTTACTTGTACTGAGTAGATTTTCAACAAAAATATCTGTACTTCTACTCCTTACTTTTCCCAGAACAGGCTTGTTACTTTTTTGCGCACCGATGATAGGCGTTAGGGATATGTACAGTGTGAATGAGCCAGTAGGGGGCGGTAATGCCAACAGATGTTAATTTCAATGTTCGGCGGTGGGATTTATGAACCTTAACTGAAGTAAGTTATGCTAGGTTTTTAACAATTTATTCAAACATTCAAACTTTGTAAAACTAGCATTGAAAAAGTGCATTTTATGAACAATTACTTTTGGGTACGTTTGCCATCTTTGGTGTTGGCCTGTCTGTTTTTGTGTTTGTTTGTTTGTTTGTTTTTTTTTCCTTATTTGTTTTTTCTTTGTTTCTCAGTTTTAATTTTTGTGCTTGTTTGTTGTGGTCTTTGGACCCGAGATGGACTTGAGATGGTTCCATCTCAAGGGGTTTATCCAATCAAGAAACTTCAAAGAAAATGAATTGTAGTACACATTCTCGACTAATTGTCTGGTAAGAAACTGAATCAATAGTTATCGCTCAATTGATTAATCGATTATCTTCCCTTATTTCACCTAACTTGATCACTTTCAACTCTGTTTGCGGTCATTCCCCAATGAGATAGTCACTGAGTTGTAGTGTGAGTCAGCTTGATGGGAATATTTGTGTGCGGGCGCATGGGGACGTGTTCTGAGTTGAAGCAAATATTTCACCAGAGCCCGTCCCTCCTCCCCCACCAAGATTACCATCAGTCTGTGGCTTTTTATTAATCTGCAATCGCTGTGGCGTGTCTAATTCCTCAGCTGTCCAGCGTGCTGCCAGACCCTCAGGCCTTCCGCGGACAGACCCTGATGTTGGTGCACGGCACGGCAGACGGTAAGATAGAGATCTAGAGAGAGAGGGTGAGAGAGAGAGAGAGAGAGAGAGAGAGAGAGGAAGGCAGTGAGGGAAAGAGATCCCAAGAGAGAGAGAGAGAGAGAGAGGAAGGGAAAAAGAGAGAGAGAGAGGGAGAGAGAGGAGGGGAATAAATTGAAAGAGACAGCGAAATAGAGGAAGGGAAAGATAGTGATCTAAAGAGATCTAGAGAAAGAGAGGGAAAGAGAGAGACATAGAGAGGGAGAGGGAGGAATGGAGGGAAAGAGAGAGAGAGGGGGGGAAGAGAGAGTCCAAAAGATTGGGAGGGGAGAGAGAGAGAGAGAGAGAGACTGGGAGAGGGAGGGAAAGAGATAGACTGAGAGAGATTGAGGGAAAGATAAATCCCAAGAGAGAGAGAGGGGGGTAGAGAGAGAGAGTGAGGTAGAGTGAGGAAGGGAAATATTGAGATTTAGGGAGACAGGGAGAGAGAGGTAAAAAGAGAGTCAGAGAGAGTGAGGGAAAAAGAGAGGCCAAGAGAGAGAGAGAGAGATAGAGACAGAGGTAGACTGTAGAGGATAGACAATAAACTGAGAGGAACATGACAAGTCATATTTCCTCACATTTATATATCCTATTTGTGAACTCAAACCAAGATCCATGCCTTAACAAGCATTTTCTTTTGAGTTATTTGCTGTTGAAGGATACAATGATACTGATTAGGGGTGTAAATCACATCCATCATGTCGATTCGATTCAGTATCGATTTTCTGACCCAACGATTATTTTTTTTTCGATACTCAAGAATTCACCACGATTCGATACGATTCTGTGATTGAGGCAAGACAATGTTTTAAATTCAAAATAAATCAATGACAGATGTAATATTGTTATACATACACAAACATTATTTAGACTGCATATAAACACATAGTCTATGGCCATGGCACACACGCCGTGTTTGTGTGTGTTAAGGAAGCGAGGATGGCGCCAAATAGGTTTAGCGCCACTCGCAGCACAGGAGTGGAATTACGTCCAGGAGCAAATTGATAAAAATAGACAAGAAAAAAAATGATACTCTTGCGGACGTATCGATACATTGTATCGACAGCTGTTGTATCGATATCTCGATACAAAATCGATATTATACACCCCTAATACTGATACAGAATATAGTACCACCAACTTAGAATGATAGCGACCTCAGCATATTTCATGAATCAATATCACACTATGATTGAATGATCTACACAAACCTACATTTACACATGTTGACCTAGTCATTGTTGTTGTGTTCACCATAGCTAACATCCACTTCCAACACACGGCTGAGCTCATCAAGAACCTGGTCAGGGTGGGAGTCAACTACACCATGCAGGTAAAGTTCCCTAGCATTGGACATGATTAGTGTGTAGTGTTGACGACTGATTATTCTTATCTTAAAGGGGAGGGGACGTCAAAAATCATGTCTTAAAAGGGTTTCAGTGGCTGTGTTCGAAATCGCTCCCTATATAGTGCACTATGTGGGGTGCACGCTATTTTGTAGGGGTGGCCGAATTCTCCATCTACCCTATATAGTGCACTGAAAGTATCCCACAATGCATCGCAAAAAGTATTGAGCATCGGATGTACCCTAGACGAAGCAATATAACCCCTAATGCATAATGCAAGACGTTTTAAAAATGTACTCTGTGGGTGTGGTGTGATGGTGGAGCAGGCAGTCGGCAGACAAGCATCTTCTTCAATATTTAATAATTGCAGTTTCAACGTAATACATTTGATTACTTTGTTAATTTATTATTTTTATCTATTTTAGCCCCAAATGTGGCTCTTACAAATTGTTGGGAGATACCTTCTAAAATTGTTTAATTTTAGAATTATTTTTTTTTATATGCAAAAAAAAATCACATTTTTGACAATTTCATACACAATGGTGACCATTCCCCATTAAGTGTAAGTAAGTTATGAATGCCTGAGTAGTTTACTTACTATTATCAGTTATACCTATTTCACTATGGTGTCATGTGGGGTTTACCTGATGAAAAAGGATTAGGGCACTATCTTAATTGTATCCTAAAAGGATACAAACACTATCCTAATGTACTACTATGGTCTAGCCTAGCGAGCCAGAACAACACATTGTCCACGCATCGCACATCGCTAGACGCTTGCATTGGGTCTGGTAAAACCAGGGTTGAAAAACGTGTTATCCAGTCACAGCGCAGTAGGTGGGACAAGCGGCGTGGAGGCATGACAACCAAATTCCGCCCACGTCTCGCATAGCCCGTACAAACTCCGCCCATGTCTTGCGCAGCCCGTACAAACTCCCCCCACATCCGCGCTGATTGGTTGATTGATTCCGTACCGACGGCGACTTGGATTTTCCCAGACCCAATGCAAGCGTCTATCGATGTGTAATGTGTGGACAATGTGTTGGTTCTGGCTCGCCAGGCTAACTATGGTCTGTTTTGACAGATTTTCACCAATCCAGTAAGACCAGGGTTTGAACCCAGTCCAGAGACATCATGTTACTATTCTTTTAATAACTGAAAATCCAATCCCTCATCCAATTCCAGATCTACCCAGATGAGGGCCACTTCCTGTCTCAACAGAGCCGCCACCATCTGTACTCAGCGCTGACGAGCTTCTACCGGGAGTGTCTACAGGAACAGCTGCTGCCACTCAGCGAGGAAGAGGAAGAAGAGGAAGAGTGAAAAGAAGAGGATACACAGGGGCGGGGGGCGCGGTGTCACCACTCGTTGGCAGTAGGGGGCGACCTCAATCAGACGAGACTTTTCGCCTTAGCCGTTCCTTTGCCGATTGTACTCGCGGTGACATTAGGACCAAACTAGAAGAGGACATCCCGGAGAGCGGTCTGAGCTGCTCCTTACTTGTGTGTGTGTGTGTGTGTGAGTGTGCGTGTGTGTGTGTGTGCACGTCATGTGACGCCACTGTTGTTGTGTGAGCAATATTGCAGCGTGAGAATGTGTGGACTGTGTGTATGAACCTAAAGTCAGTTACATCACTGGAAAGGCGTTTGTGGATGAGAGCAGATCAACTTGTTTTTTTTTGTTTTTTTTTGTTCAACGTTGGAATGGACAACAGAAGTCACTAGTTACTTCAAGGCCCCAAAGCTACCACTGCTGAGTATTTTTATTTTAGGCACAGCACAGTATGTAGGTCCAGACGTTTGCCCTCACCCGGACGCACCTGCCGCCCTAAATCACTTTTACCTGGAGGAACTTCCCTGAGCAACTTGGATCATCTGCTTTTCGTTTGTTCCCATGGCATACCAAATCCTTGAGTCTAATGGCCGATGCACACCAATGCAATGCAACCTGGCGGAACAGTTGCATAAGGAGTGTTGCTGCAGTGTGCATTACCGCTAGCCGGGCAAGCCATAACAAAGGAATCGTCCATGCATCGCACGCGACTAGAACAATCATTTGGTCTGGATTTAGCATCGTCCATGTATCGCACGTCGTCAGACGCTTGCATTGGGTCTGGGAAAATCAGGCAAGCCGTCGGTACGGATCCGTGGACAATGTGTTGGTTCTGGCTCACCTGGATAGTCTGGATTAAGCAGGTTTGAAAATTGTGTCAATAAAATGAAGTAATCAAATCACAGCGCAGCAAGTGACATTGAGGCCCACGTCTCTATTCGAACAAGGCCCGCCTTAACGGGAAGCTGATTGGACCGCCGACTTTCTACTTTGTCTCCCTGGTTGGTTCCAACCCACTGGACCGCCCCGCCGCGAGCCATGCGTAGAGGGTGCATTGGTTCTGGCTTGTCAGGCTACTTTACCTTTGCAGCAATTTGCAGCTCGACTCAGGCCGTTGCCGGCACTTGCCAGTTTCAAGTCCTTGCATTGGTGTGCACTGGTCTTAAGATGTTCTAGAAAATTTGGATTGACGGGGATGCGTTCAGCGAGCGTTCCACAAATTTCACCTTTCAGTACTGATGATATCGTTACATCTGTCTCGAGTCATTCTGAGGAACGGCAGTAATCCAGTGTTCTCAGTTTGACATTGATTCTCTTGGTGAATCTTTTAAAGCCACTGTCATTGATGTTCAATTCGGATCCATCCTCCGTTTGGTGTTGTCTTTACTAAAGGCCGATTTATACTTCTGATGCTTAGCCTCTGCAATCATCATATCACTGTGCACGACCGCGGCCCCCTCGCAGAGGCTCTGCAATCGTTGTCGCAAACTACGCGCGCCAGGCGGTTGTGAACCCGTGCGGAAGTGCGCAGGGAAAAAGCAGCTGTGATTGGTCCTTGGCATGCCTTTCCGGCTGTCTGTGTTGTCCTTTCGGTACCAGAGCAAGCCATTTTTTAAAACCGAGGGGCAACTACTCTACAATTTAATAAATATAAATATATAAATGGAATATAAGCACTTCCGCCGAGGTCGGCGAAGTTCTCATGAGTTTCCGCCGGAGTTCTCGGATAGACTCCCATTTGCACTTTGGCGGGAAACTACTGTGCGTCACTAGAAAATCCAGACCAAGTGTGCAGAAGCATACCAGCAAAACTGGTTTGCGACCAGACCCAAGCGACATTTGGTGTGTACGGTTGCAGAAGTGTAATCTGGCCTTAAGGATTTTCATGGATTTTAAAAATATCATGCAAATCTCGTAATAACTTTTTGAATAATTTTGTTCACAGATAAACCAACATATGACATATGCGACCCAAAACATGAGCTCCTTGGTGGAAATAATTCGATCACTTCAGTGGTGCATGTGAACCAGGTCTATGTTATCATGACATATGCTACATTCATCAATGGCCATGTGTTGTGGTAAGGACAATGCTCTCTACATCCCAGCTGAAATAAGTGCCAGCTTTACATCATTCCAAGTTACCGAGGCATCTGAGACTGGCTTCAAGAGATGTGTGCTGTGGCACACTAACCCTTTCAAACAGCTCCTCTTTCATTTTGATCTGTTGTATTTATTAGTTTATTTTGCAGATACAAGCACTTTCAGCAGCTCCTGAAACATTCATTTACAATGATAACACTAAGCGTCTATTCATTTTTTTGCTCTGCTTTTCTGAAGGCGGGGTTCACACTGCACTCCTAAAGTGCTTTGATTCTGATTGGAAACGATTCGCTCCTCATTGATGTGACTTGGGACTTCTGCGTTGACAAGTCTTATTAAATCGGATTCAGTTCAAATCAGAATGCAGCCACTTCAGCAGTGAGACTTCAGACTTGTAACATATTTGGTATGTTTTTTAATGACAAACAGTGACATCAGATGGATCACTATCTTATCAGTATTATTTCCCTGCTCTTGGGCTTATGGCACATCGTAGTGGACGTGTTTTGGAGTGTTTTTCACCAATACTGCCGTTAGGTGCTGAGTGTCACGTAGGGAGGCATTGGTTACCGCTTTTCCAAGTCTTCCGTATGACCTGAGGATTCAAATGCTGGTCTCTCAGACTATAGGCGGACACAGTACCACTAGGATACTGGATCTCACCATTCATCAACAGC
This sequence comes from Bregmaceros cantori, assembly GCA_900302395.1. NCBI lineage: Eukaryota > Metazoa > Chordata > Actinopteri > Gadiformes > Bregmacerotidae > Bregmaceros > Bregmaceros cantori. The sequence goes on along the minus strand of OMKY01058354.1, from coordinate 10,799 downwards.
TAAAAAACATAAATCAATGATGGCCGAGGCCTGATTCACATTGCACCTCTGAAACACCTTTACTTTAAGGTGACCTGAATTTGATTTGAATGTCGCTTCAGTTCATGTGTTCACATCATCAAATCAAAATTGGGCATTAGGATCTTCACTGTGAATCAGGCCAAAAATGACCTTTTTGTAGCTTTTGTCGTTCATATTGGACAGAAGTCCCTTTCAAATAGAAAAGGTCTGGATCATATGAAGTGATTCTAATTCTAATGAAGCGATTCCATTCTGATTCAAACGTGACTTCTTTCCAAAGTGAGTGACACGAATCACATGACATGATTTCCCAAGGTCAGATTCTGGAAACTTGTGTTTCAGTGTGTTTTAGCCGTAAATCAATCACTTCTGATCCAATTTTGAAGTGCTGTGTGAACCAGACCTCGCCGCTGTTTCCGGAAGCATCCCTTGGTGCCGACACAACTCCTGACATCACCTACAAATGCAGTTTGTAAAGGATTTGGCGTAAACCTTTGCTCAGATGGATTAACCCATCTCGCAATGGCCAGTACATTTCTCTGTGGCTGAGAAGTTGATTACCAAAAAGTTATTTTGAAAGTGAGGTTGATTGTGGAGTTATGCCAATTAAAGTTTTTATTATACTTCATAAGTTGTATGGACATGCGCAATTGCAACAACGTCCACCCTCGCGTTGTGCAACCTTTACATCTGCTTAGTTAATTGCTCAACACATATTCATTATTCTATTTCAGGTCAACCTTCCCTCTATATTAGAACTAATTGCCTTAAAGCAATTGTAATGTCTGTGGTTCATTAACAATCGGGCCTGATTTCTGGGCTGTACTACAACCAACCGTTCACCTATTTGCTTTTATCAGAGCCAACATCCGAGTCCATCTGATGACGGCTCCCCCCGGTGGGAGTGCCGACGGCAGTCAAATTCGGCACATCCCAGTGCCTGGGATTTTTTTCAACATGTGAGGGTTTTTTTCAAGACCCATAGAAAATGTAGGTCTGTGTCCTTTTCAACAAATCTCAGAGGTATTGGTTTAGACAGTCGTCGGCCCGTTGCAAACACCCCAGGGTATCAACAGTCTCAGCGGACGCAGGGATTGAGACAAGGATGCCTTTGCGTTCAGCGAGGCGGGTCTCTTGAGAGACACTGGGCCTCTGCATTGAGCGTGGCTGGTCTCTCAATCCGTCACTGGCTCTGGTTGAGATGCTTTGTTGCATTTGCTGGGTGACCCGGGGGAAATATTAAACACAAAACACATAGCAAAAGACACTTCAGACTTTCCTGTATCATCAGGAAAAAAAATGCTTGTTTCTACCTAAACGTTTGTGCAAATGGATGACGCGTGGATAGACGTATTTGAAGCATCCATTACGGGTGATTTCTATTCCAAAATGGGCACAAGAACCATTTCAAACATTTCAGAAATGATATATTTAATGGCTTCATTGAAATGCTGTGTGCATGGAATGGGTTTTGCAGATTGCTTTAGACAAGTTTTACGGCAAAAACCTGGGTGGCGCTCTGATGCCACTAATATGCAACTCACTTCCATTTCAACAGAGAGATCTCTGTCTGGCGCCAGCCAGAGTGGGATAGGTTAAGTCTTGACTGACAACTCACACCGCTTCTCACAAAGCGCCGTGATGCTCAAGTTTTGTGGGGTGCGCCGATCAATAAGGCAAAATTGACATCCACCGCCATGACAGCTTGGCTTGACTGCTCGGTCGCGTTGTTAATCCACCGGCCCAGCTGGCGCTCCACACGGAGCCTCAACCGGAGCCCGCAGCGTCCTTTCGGTGCCCACGCCGGTCCGACGTAATCCAACGGGTACGCTCAGAGCGCCAGGAGGCTGCGGGGCCCGGTCGATGGACAGCTCAACCATTCATGTGAACTATGGACGATCAAGTCAAGCCGAGTTACCGGAAGAAAAAAGCATGTCGGGGAGAAGACCTGGAAGTAAACCGGAAACTGGTCAAAAACGTGTCTACTTCATCAGTTCAACTCCACACACGTGAAAGGTGAAATTGGTGACTAGTTGGCTGTAGTATGATGTGGGCCGCACCGCAGACGGTTAGTGAGGCCTATGAGTTTTCATTCTCGGCAGAAACAGAGCCCGATTGTTAAAAAATAAGTTACTGATCCTTAACCTGACACCAATTTCTGAAACTTTATTTCACAGCATTTGCATGACGGGATGGGTCGTGGGTGGGGGCGGGGTGGGCGTGGTCACTGTATTTTGTACAGTATTATGCTAGAGTGTGTACATACATCTATTTTTCAGACTGGCGTCTACGGAGGCCCAGGGTCTGAGGGAGGCTCGGCCTGTGTACAGTACATGTTGCTTTTTTTTCTGCCCCCGACCCCTCATCCTTCTGCCTCCCCCCCTCCACACTCCAATCCTGGTGATTCTGAGGACTGATTTTGTAATGCTTGTTCTTGTTTGATTTTTTGTTGTTTTTATGGGGTGGGGGAAGCAGAGGGGTGGTGGGATTGAGTGAAGGACCTGGGGGAATTGGGTAGTGTGATTGTCCTCTAGTGGTGGTTATGAATAAAAATAAAACAAAAGCCACTTCGAACCACGCCTACTTCTTGTGTCAGCGGCCTAGCCTGGCAAGCCAGAACCAACGAATCGTCCCTGATTGGATCGCCGGAATTTGTGCGGTCCAATTAAGCCACTTCTCCACTGCAAAAAACTCAAGGCTCAGTTCGGCGCATCTCAGTTAAGTTTAGTTCAGTTAACGGGGAACGTGTTTCCACTGTTCTTAACGCAGCCACGAAGGGGTAGTGCCAATTTTTTAAAAACTCAATTTTTGATACGCCAGTGCTCACCCCCACCCGTGCGTATAACACAACTCCCTGAATTCACAACACTTTGCTGTGGCCGCTGCACAGCAAGAGGGGGAAGGGGGCGGGGGGGGGCAAAGGTGGTTGCACCCCACTGGTGGCAGGTGATACTTTCTACCTTTGTTCTATTGATGCGTTTCAGACTGGGGGATGGTGAGCCCGCGCCACAGTGAGTAACTTTAAGTTGGATTTTGACTGCATTTCATCACTATTTAAACAAAATTGTGAACGGAGCGAGTGGGGTGATGTGTAACTGGTCACAGACCGACACCAAGTGGTTGGATTTTGAACTGGTGTGCGGTTTGTCAGCAATAAGGCACCAGAAGTGACCAACAGAACGGCGTGACAAAATGACTCCCAACAGTGTAAACCCGTCTATACGGAGCTTGTTTCCTTGTGATATTGCACCGTTTCGCCCGCAGCTTGGCGGATTGGTAAGGGCTCGACCTACGGACAAACTGAAGGATGAAACTACCTACGGAACCGGACGAAAGCGTCCGTTTCCGTTACTAACGGAGGGTACAAACGGGCCTTGATACACTTTGGAACTTCAACATGGTGCAACAGCCCTATTGAATGGAATGATGTAAATGACATGGTATGGTCTTACGCATATCTAGAGAGAACTATCTTATTTCCGATTGCTTACAATAAACACTTAAGAGCAGTACAGTGTGTCTGTCAGGGGTGGACTGGCAGTATGGCATACAGGGCATTTTCCCAGTGGGCACTGGGCCGACACCCCTAGAGGGCCGGTGATGTGGCATTTTATTTTTTTGGTGCTAAAAAAACCAAATGTGTTATTTAAACTTTAAACATTTTAACAACTTGTTCTCTCGATCCGCACCTGTGTACACTCGGGGGTGTGCAGTGGAAGTTGTGTAAACAAACTGGGCGGCTGACAAAATGGCTGACGTGACATCACATGTCCGAGCCCTATTTTGGGCCGGTCCAAGTCAAAAATGCCGGGGCCGATTTGATTTCCCAGTCCAGGCCTGGTGTCTGTACACCTCAGCCGCTTTTCCACTACAAAAGGAAAGCGCTGCTCGGCACTACTCTACTCGTGTCATTTATGTGGCTGGTGTCTATAGTGTACTATACATAAAAGTGTTCTATTATTGATTTACCCATGGTAATATGCTATCAATCGTCAGCAGATGGCAACCTAACTACATCCATTGTATCTGCCTCTATATAATGTGTATATAATATAATTATTTTTGTCATGTAGAAAGCATCTGTTTTTCGAGACTACGCGGCTTCGCTGTTATTTTGCACGATATGCAGAACTACTGTGTAGTATTTTGAAATAAAAGAAGACCCCATCCTTTGGACGCAGCTCACATTTTTAAATATATATATATTAATATAATTTGAAATTGTAATATTTGTAGCCACCCACCCAGATCGCAAGAAAAACTATTAACGTCGAGTCAAAACGTTCATCCCTAATCCCAATCTAATCTTTCATCAATTGAATTGAATTAAATACTGGTTTAACATGGATTTCACATTGTATCATGACTATAGTTTACAGCAAATTATTTATTAGAAATTAACTGATTAAAGTTTCCTCTAAATAGTAGTCCAAAAGTAACCGCTTCGCAACTCTGATTAAATGGCTTTGTTACCACCACAGCCAGTCTACTAGCTACCAATGGATTGGCATTCCGAACGGTTGTGTGTGCTTATTCTGCACGTGCTGATACAAACTCATTACAATTAACTTATTCCATAATACATTTCTTTTAATCAATTATGTCCATTTAATATTTTACATTTTCAGAAAATAGTTATTAATTTAGTCGACCCAGGTGGTAATGTTGGCATAAACACCACAATGTTGGAGATTCAATTGGCGATTATCGAATTTTAGATTTGTGTGGGAGTTCTCAAATGTTTTTTTTTTTCATTCTCCAAATGACTCTCTACGTTTCTTATGGACTGTATGCATTGTCATAATTATCTGAATATGGTCGACACTCTAACGATAGACACACAACTTTGTGTTGTGTGTGCATGTGTGTGCGTGTGTGTGTGAATCATAAACTTTAATTGTTTTGAGTAATTTTTAATCAAATATCTGTACTGCACCGCTAATACCATTACTACAATGAATCCACAACTCCTACTATGATAATAATAATTATAATAATACAATTATTAAATAGCGCTACTAATTGCAGTTAAGATGGCCTATTTATTTCGCCGTGTTGCTACCCTGCCCCCTGCTGGCGACCAGAAGTCATTGCTTTTCCTTGAAAATGTCTCCGTTTCAAGATTATTTTTCTTTCATTATTATTATTATTATTATTATTATTATTATTATTATTATCATCATCATCATCATCATCATTATTATCAACAACAACATTATTATTATTATTATTATTATTATTGAGGTGAGAATATTGGGTGGGGATGGATTTACTGTAGATGGATGTGTTGGCTATACCAAAAATGCACCCCAACAAAATGCATACGGGTAATCTGGTCAGTTGGTCACTAGGGGCGTTACTAGGCCTAAAGTTACCACACAGCACAGCAGGGCCACAGATAGACATGCATGCATATCTACCAATACGGTAGGCTGTCAATCAATCATGATTGATAAAAGATTATAAAATAGCACAGGCTTCAACATACTTCTTCCATAACTCTACATACATTATAATTATTAAAGACCATTTTAATTATTATTGTTTCAATTTAATGCACAAATGTTTTATTAAAAGCATTCTGCAGGATTTGAACAAACAACCTCTGACGCGTCAGTCCATGACACTGACCGTTAATCAAAAGCTTTAAAATGAGGATGTGTTGTAATTAGCTGTGCTTGTGAGTAAATGACCTTCAGAAACCCCTTGAGTGACTGCAGCAGTAAAAAGCTAGCAACAACCATAGCTTATCAGCAGTCCTCTGCGGTGCAGTGGTTTCTGGTTTGTAGTCCAGAGGTTGCAGGTTCAAGCCCTGCCTCGGTCAGCAACTTTAAATGGTTTATGAAATGATCTAAAAGATAACGCTATGAGGAGGTGAGATGTTTGGGTGTGTATGGATGAACATGAATGTGTTGGCTACACCAAAAATGCATATGGGTGCCCTAGCAACGAAAACAAAATGTCACCTTGTGTAATTTCTTATACCCATAGTGTGCCCAAAACAGTCACGGATGACATCCCCATTGCGCTCAAAAGTAAAAAGCTTACCGATCTAATAAAGATCTTTATTTCTGGTTTTTAAATAGATTTACAAAGCAATAAGAAAAAAAGAAAATACAAAAAAAAAATACATCAAGTGATCGTCCAATATGCACATGTGCATATCAAGGTAGAGATTGTAAACAGTCAAAGAGTTGTGAAGCCACGAAGAAGAGGCGAGATTGTTTCGAGTCTATGTTGTTGGTGGTGTTGGTACGAGGGTTAAAACAACCCCGCATACATAACGAGAATGTCCAATATGGGAGGGGGGGGGATGACCTGGTAAGTGAAATTGGTGGTTAACGTCGCTTAAAAAAAAACAATAGGTGCCTTCGCAGCTTCGCTGCTTGGCCCCTAAAAAAGGAAAGAAAAAAAAGCACTCGACGGGTAGCCAGAAGAAATGAATCGTCCACGCATCGCACACGATGATCGCGGCAGCAGAACCGGCGGAGCTTAGAAACAGGAAAAAAAAAGTATGCAGAGTGGAAACGCCACATAACCTCAAAACTGGTCAAAGAAGGTGAGTGTGAACAATTGTGAACAATTGCGAACATGGCTTACAGAGAAGAGTTGTGGCCAGGGGTGACGGTAGCTTGGCATGCCACAACAAATTAATCGTCCACGCATCGCACACGAGTAGAACGAACCGCCGCATCGCGTGCGATGCGTGGACGATTCGTTCGTTCTGGCTTTCCAGGCTACGGTGAAGGGGGGGGGGGGGGGGGGGTGTTTTTTTTTTTTGGGGTGGGGGGGGGGGGGGGGGGGGGGGGGGGGGGGCGGCTGGCGCTCCCACCAGTCTTTCCCAGTCCTCCACAGGTCAGGCAGTTGCCGAAGTCAAAAACAATCGTAGCAATTATTGCATATGAGATACACACTTTGAAACAAAAACAAAAATTCCCACACAATCAAACAACGGTTACACCGGAAATGGTAAAAACAACAAACGTGTCTTACAACACTGTGGTATGATAAGCAAATTACGCTCACTTTAGAGCACTAACAGAACCCCCACACCGAACGCAAAAAACCCCCCAAAAAAATAAACATCCATTGTGATTTGTGACCGCATGGCGTGTTGCTAGAACACCCAATATCTTTCGCTCCATCGCAGGCGTTTGGCCAGAAGTTCGACCGACGTCTCTGGGTCAGCGGGTAACGGTGGGTTTGGCTGAGTTTTACTCAAGCCACTTAAAACCCCCAAACCCTCCTCTGCTATCGTACTATCGAACCAATGCACTAGACGCAAGCAAACCTCAAAAACCGATGATACGCCCGGCATCCCCGCGAGTCTCTTTGCATACACGTATGGTGATACGAACGCTCTTCTTCCCGCAGTAACGTGTTATGCAGTACAGCCCTTCTCCTATAACGCGTGGTGTGGGAATGACTTGTATTTGACGTACATGACAGATTTCTCAGAGCAAATTGATCGACAGGACTCTGTTAGAAGTTACAAGTGAAGTGTGGCAGTGCGTCGTGGCAGCCCCATTTCAAAACAGAACTAAACTTGATGGATGTGCTCGGGTTCAGGTGAGGATAGCGATACCAGTAACATGACAAGCGCCCCCTTATTCTCTACTAACTACCGTGGGGGTCAAGAAAGACCCCACCCAAGAAAAAGAAAAAAAGAATTTGATTAAAACAAAAAGGAAACTGATCACACAGGACAGAATCAAGGTGGAACTGATGTCATCTAAAATGAAGGCAATATTGTGTTTAGATATTATGAACAGTGGCGCCGTTGCAATTTTTTTTAGGGGTGACTCGTAGAAATGAGGGCTTTGGGGCCGTCGCGTGGTAAAATGAGAGGATCGAGACAATCGTCGCCCCGCATGTAGTGTAATGGTGAGCCGGCTGTGGCAACACCCGTTTTTGAATTTCAAAAGAGCGTGCCGTTAATTTTATACTGCTTTTAACTGTACGACAGGAGACAGACCATCCGTTGCAAAGGTTGATTTGTGTAACAAACTACTGAACTATCTCCACACAAAGTCCCATTCGTAGAGTTTGAGCAAGATTTAAGGTAATTTTCGATTCAGATTTCTTGAAGAAAAAAGACAAAATATATCAAAACTAGAAGTTTCATATTCCACACTTTGCAAATGGTGTCAATTTTTGTAATTAAGTAGAGACAACTCACCCTTTAGTTTAGATTAATACAATTATCAATTTATACACATTTTAATTAACCATATAACTTGAAGTCAGACCAGCAGAATCATTATCATCAATGTTAAAAAGTAAATCCGATTTGACGATTCAACTTTTTCAATGATCCTCTTTCGATTTCAAATCGATTTTCTGCACAGCCCTACTAATGGCCTCCTTTGAAATTCATTCTTCAGAATGCCAAAAATAAATTGTTCTGTTATTTTACTAGATCATGATCGTTTACCATCCTGTCATATCAAAACATTTCTTGGATTACGAATATTCCATTTATGTCCCTCAAGCAATGATAAAAATGCACCACCTAAATTTAGAATTTCAAACTGTCTTCTTAAAATTTCATTTCCGGGCTCCTCAGCGGGGGGTGCGCCATGCATTCCAATTGTCCCACGAAAGTACATCGAAAAAAAAAAACACTTATGACATCAAAGTTAGCGTAGATGACATGTTAGCTCCAGGGGCAGTCTGATCCAGGGCGAGGAGGAACACACGACTGGAGCAGAGTTGTGACACTGGGCAGTGTAGAGCAGTAGAAGTCGAAACAGTCACATGATCATCCGTCGTTTTACTGTAGCCCAATACACACTCCTCAAAAAGGAAAAACCCTTTTTAAACCGTTCCAACTTGGTCGTCATCAGCGTGTTGTGTGACGTGCGAGTTCGGAACGAGGTGGTCTCAGACAGCAGAGTTGATCGCAGGAAAAAGATTGAGGTTTCGGTGAGAATGTATACAATTCGTAAAACGTAATACACCACCACAGACTTTCCTTAACCCAGCAACTAAGATACCCAAAAATTTAACTTTATTAACAACTCACTTTTCCACTCCAAAACTGTGCGCAGGAGTCGTTCATGCAGACCTCAATGTTGCGTTAACTCCCCCCCCGCACCCCCGCACGATGTCAAGGCATCGCGAGTGGAGCGGAGAGGTTGTAAACCGCCCAATTTATTGCCACTCTCCACATCAATTCATTTTGATTAAAAGCATTGAGCCACACCTCAAGACGTGTAGAGCGACCGTGTCGGACATTTTAGACTTCGGTGTAGTAATGTGATGACTGAAACAATGCGTGAACGTTAATTGGATTCCCGAATTTCTTTTGATTTGAGATTTTTTGTTGTCTGCGTGTGTTGCGTACAATAAAGTTATGCGGAGCGGGGGGATATAAAATTCCACCACAGCTTGCTGTCCGATTTATTGATACTCCACGAGCATGTTGCAAGGAGAGTCGTTGCCCGAGTCGTATTCGCCGTGGACGTCGTGTTCGTCGACGTACTCGTCCTCGTCGTCCACGTCGTCGTAGTAGTCGTCGTCGTACAGCAGGTTGGAGCCGTCGTCGGCCGGGGGAGCCTGTGTGCGCACGCAGTATTCCGCTAGCGTGGTGGGCACGCGCACGCCGTCGCGCTCTGCCTCCGCCTTGGTGGCGGCAACTTGCTTTCTGCATCGACAAAAACGGAGAGATTTGATGAGCGATAGAGAGAGACAGGTCTTAACTTTTCAATGTCTCCATTTTAGTATTATGATGGAACTACTTATAACCAGGGCTTTGAACCGGTTCAAGGAACGAAAACCGGGAACTTTTTGTATTTTCCAGGGAACGGAAACGAAACCGGAAACGTTATTTTTTATGTTCCGGAACAGGAACACTTATTTAAAAATAATGGTAACCGGTTAATACCGGTTTTATTTCGTTCCACAAAGGAGTGCACTTGGGGATAACTTCAGAAATAAAACAAGAGTATTTATAAGATCTACGAAGCAGCAGTGCAGTACGAATCTTTGAGGGACTCTCTGCAGCGTGTTGTTGTGGTTTCACCCCGACACCCAACGAGACCTCGGCTGTAGAGCGCTACCAGCGGGTCTCTGTAGCGAGCCGCTGTGGGTTCGCCGTAACAAATATTACATAGCATTAAACAGCTGACAGGAATGAAATTAACCGTTCCAGGAACAATGTTTTTTTGTTCTAACCGGTTACGTCAATTTATTGGTGGGACACATAACCAGAAACATTATCATTCTGTTTCTGTTCGGAACGAAACGCTTGGGAAAAAATATTTGTTCAAAGCCCTGATATAGAGAGACAGGTCTTAACTTTTCAATGTCCCACCATCTCTGCTTACTGGAGATTGCGCACAAACATCTCCATTTTAGTATCATGATGGAAGAGCCTACTTTTCCATGCTAGCTTACAACATTAGATTTTCAGGAGCAAGAAGTGAGCGTTACCTGATGATCTCTGCGTACTCGCGGTCCTTGCCCTTGCTGTCTCTCCACTTGCGGTACATGACGGAGGCGTCGACGTTGGCGGGAGAAAAGGTGTTGGGCTCGTTCAGCAGAGATATGACGCTCAGCAGGATGGTCCTGTGGAGACCAAACACACAATTGGGTTAAGTTGTTGTATTTTAAGATTTCCCCCTGGGGCATCCAGCAAAAGCGACAGGCTTCATGACTAAAGCCAGAGAGAGATCAAGAAACCAAGGCCCCACCGATGTAAAGGCCCTGGCTCTCAATCTCCGCGTCCGCCACGGCTGTGTTGACACCCCAGGGTTAATGCACGGGCCGACGACTTG
>OMKY01058352.1:0-16815 GCA_900302395.1 Bregmaceros cantori | reverse complement strand
TCTCACATGGCAATGTGTGTTTCAGTCAAGGTTGTTCAAATGAAATTATGTCAGAAGTAGGTGTGGTGACAAAATATCTATCCCTGAGTGTGGTGAACTTTTGATCCTGTCCATCAAGGTTTCGAAGTTAATACATCACGTGTATAAAATGTATGCATTGTCTTCCGCATCAAAATTATGCAATCATACAATTTATAACAATTTCTATCCTGGCTTGGAAACATGAGGGGACTGTACTATATGCATGTAGAGATTATTTAATTAATTTGATATCTTTCATTCATTATATTTGACTTCTTACTGTATCGCTCAATAAGCAACTTTTCATTTCAGCCACCTGAAATGGACATTTTTTCATCATCATCATCACTTCCGTAGTCTGGCTGACCATTGGGGTGCCACTGAAGACTTTGCAACCTGTTCTCTCCATCTCTCTCTGTCGTCGGCCAATCGCATGGTGTGACTCAGCCTGCAACTTGTCCACTCTTGGATGTTATCTTCCCATCACTTTCTCTGTCTTCCTTTCTCTTCCTTCCACCTGCCACTGTGCCTTGAAGGATTGTTTCTGACAATCCTTTGGATCTTGTGACATGTCCGTACCATCTTAATTTTAGCTTGGCTGAATAAGCGTTTAATTACATTTGAGCCACCTGAAATGGAAATTGTATGTAAAACAGTTTAACACAAATCTTTTTTTTAGAGACAGGTTTTCAGGCTCCTCTTAAAGGTGGTCTGGGAGGAGGTTCGAGAGGTAGGGAGTGGCCGAATAAGAAGTGGCTTGTTGTAGACCTGTGAGAGAGACAAGGAAATGGTGTGAAGAAATGAAAGGTTTGAAACCCTCTTATGTAATATTGATGTGAAAATAATATTATGCCTTCATGGCAGGTGAATACACTAAATAACCTCTATCTAATTAAGAGTCCACGGAGTCGTCGTCAGACACAGTACTTATTTCAATGTCTTGAATGTCTTCATTCAATGGGGCGCCAGTGGCGTGGAGGACAGGCTGAAGACAAAGATTGGGTCGAATTAATCCGGAATTTGGCAACCAGCAATAGTCTACATGTCGCTTGAAAAGTAACTTTGCTTAACCAAGCTAGGCTTTACCTGGGAACGCGTCCTCCGTGGGCCAGGAGCTCTCTTTCTCTCTCTCTTTTATGGAGGAGGTGCAGGTGTGGTGGCTGTGCGGCCCATGGACAATGCACAACGTTCTTCCTCCGCTGGCTCGTGACATTTACTCTTTAGAAATAACTGCAACACTACTGAGTGCTGACGTTACATCCCCCAATAGGATTCCAGCATGGAAATGATGGAAATGTCTCCCCCTATAGCATGCATGCAACACAAAGAACCCTCTCTGTATCCCTTCCCATCCAAGCTCCAAAGACACGTAATCCTCTCTTTGAAGATAGCCGCTGGAGCTGTCACTCTATGTATTGACTAAAGGCTTGATTGCTGAATGCTTCCTGGATGGATGCCCAGAGAATCTGAGTTGCCACGTGCCGTAAAGCACGGTGTTTACTGCGGGAACTTGCCCTTGGTGAGGTTTTTTTTTGTGAATACAAGGCATAAAGCAAACTAAAATTGATGGGAGACACATTCTGTTTTATTCTTTTGTTGAGGCCACTGCATCGAGACTTGTATCTAATTTTCTATATTGGGCATTTCACTATTTCACAGTTTACGGTTCAGCAAGCACACAACTAGTGTTGCACTGATAACATTTGCTGGCCCCCATATCGATACCTGTGCATTATAGCTGATCAGCGATACTGATGCCATACCGATACCACTCTGTTTGAAATGCAGGCCAATAACGATGCTTAGCAGGTATGTTCATTGATCACTTGTGATCATATAACAGTGTTGTGATCACGTTATAGTGTAATGTGTGTCAGGAGAAAGACGGCTGCATTCAATTGTCATACAAGCGTCTATAAGAAAGTACCAACAAATGCCCTATTTGTTGGTACTCGCTGGTACCGACGGCCATTTTAGTGCCAATACTGGCCCCACTGGTACCCACCAGTATCGGTGCAACAGTACACACATACACAAACTAAATGTATTATATACCCACATATACAGTCAACCATAGCTTTTCCTTGTCTTCCTGTATAAATTGGTTTGGCGGGTAGTTATGTTAAAAATTCTATCCTGAATATGACTTCTGGTGCTGTTGTGTCACGGTATTCTGATTTATTTTTGAACGTGTCTATTTAATGGGACAGCACACACCTATCAAGTTAGGATGGTGGTAACTTGCGCTGTGCTATTCCTCATCAAAATGCTCTAGTGTGGGTGTGTTGGGGGACTAAGTGGTTATAGAGCATGCCCCCCAGACCATAGGTCTTTGGGTTCTAATCGCCTGTCCGGCTTTTCTGCAATGTCTCCCCCCGACTCTTCATCCCAGTTTCCGATTTCCGAGATCCTGTCACTCTCTCTCTCAATAAAGAATGAAAAAGGGAGCTTGCGTCCAACAAATACTTTTTCTTTAAAAAATGCTCTAGTGTGGATCTATGCCTTTTAAAGGCATGATTCAATAATCTGTGTAACCCATTCCATTTACTCATTTCTGTATGACTAACAATTTAATGCAGCCATCCCATTGTTTCCAGAAGAACAGGTGACCACCCCGACTAAGTAACTTCAAGTTATATTTTCAAAATGTCAGCCCCATGTTTTTAGCGCATAAACTTGTCTATCATCCTTGCTTATTTATTTGTTTTTTGTTTTGTTTTTTAAGTTGTCTTTGATGGAGTTAGACTGAAACATGGAGAAAATGTGGCTCATCTTAATGATCATTGCCAATAAACCTATTACTATGTACTAATCATGGTGATAATATTACCACTGGTAAAAAATATCTGTTTGTCCATGCTCTAATGATAGCATAATGTTGGGCAATCCCATGCAAGCTTCATTATAATATTTTGTTTTTAAAAAAGGGTTTTGGCTGTACTGTGCACACGCACCCTCATTTGTGGTCTGCACAGTAAATTCCATGGCTGTCGGTTCCACTGTCCAACATTGATATCTTTTGTTTTCTGTGCGGATAGCCTGAATATTTAATATAATATTTGGGGGCTAATCTACTTGCCTTTGGTGGAGGCTGCTTTGATTACAGCCGATAAGTTTCAGTTTAGGTCACAGGACACAATTCTAGCTATTGCCTCTGTGTTGATAGGCCATTAACGGTATTTCCTAGCTGCAAACGGAAACAGAGGTGTGATATCCAATTACTAGAGTCCGGGGACATGATTTTCACTATTGCTCAACTCATAATGCAACCGCTAAGTTAACTCTATAGGATATTAATATGACATATGAGGGTTTTTTTCTTTTGGAAGAAAAGCCGGAGAAGGGGGATTAGAAACTGTGGCGCTGCTCGACCTGGTCCTGGCATCCTCTGTAACCACTCTGCCAGGCTCTAAAATTGACTAAAAATCATTATTTTGTATTTACAAAGTACTAAAAATAAAATCGAATGCACATTTTATCAATGTTAGTTCAACACTATACTTTTTTTGAGCAGTGATCCCATAGACTAGATCAACACAACGTATTAACTGGTTGTGCACTCGGTGCATTAACGCCCCCTACTGACTCATTCAGACTATACATCTAGTCCTAACGTCAAAAAACAGTAACAAGCCTGCTTTGGGAAAAGTAAGGAGTAGAAGTATTGATATTTTAGTAAAAAAATCTACTGAGTAAAAGTAAAAAGTCATCTGAGAATATTCTACTTAAGTACAGTACTCAAGTATTTGTACTTAGTTACTTGCCATCTCTGGTTATTTCCTGAAATGTGGGCCTTGTTGCTTTAGCTTAGCTAGCCAATTCCTGCCAAAAGTCAAGGATAGCTTAATAAATGAACCCTCAGGACATATTCCAAGACTGATCATTTCCACTGCGTGGACACCTTACCTGAGTTGCCATTACAATTAGATACAAGACTGGATCTGATGTCATCAATTTGATTTCTGATGTGGTCTGCAAAGAAATGTTCATGTATTAAAGGCTCTATCAAAATGTGCATTGGTTATCGTGCTGGCTCGGTAAGACACCCACACCCAGCACTCATATGGTGCCTGTGTAGAGTTCTCCTCCCCTGGATGTCTAGAATGTCTAGAATGTCTCCCCCCGAATGAGAATGTCTCCCCGCCTCCAACAAAAATGGAGATTGTGCTGGCTCTGTGGCACCCTCGGTAAGACTCATCCAGCACATTTATAGCACCTCTGGCTTAGTTCACATGTACAGACAGCGTTGCTGCGTTGCGGCAACGTTTCTTCCACTCTCCTCTCACTTTTAAACATACCCTGTCAATAAAATGCAAAAACGATGCTTATACCGGAAAAAATAAGAAGGCATTGCGTGCTTCTTTGAAGATGTGGGCCTAGCTCAGAAAGTGGGCAGGCCTATCTCCCATCCTTTCTACGCCCCTGACTAGGAATGAAATTCACAGCCACTGAACAGCAGGTTATAAACCTGTGCGCTGGTCTGAAGGGGAGGTTAATGAAGCATTTGCCAGGATCGCAACGGGTTACCAATTTGATTACTGACTGGAAATCATCAGCAATGCTTGGTCTACCGGCATATGGTTTTGCATAGCCATGGGAACACATCCTCAGTAGGGGGAATGCTCTGCTCAGGAGATGTCTCATGCCAAGCCATCCACACATGAACACACACAGACACATGGGATATATGAATATGAAAGTATCCAATAATAATAATAATACTAATAATAATACTAATAATACTAATAATACTAATAATACTAATAATACTAATAATACTAATAATACTACTACTACTAATAATAATAATAATACTAATAATAATAACCCACAGTCGCTTTCGAAACTGAGAGAAAAAAGGGACAAAATAAATAAAACAAAAACATAAAAATACTGTTGTGATTCCCGTTGATTGTTATTTCAACTACCATCCAACCTTAGTGTTCTTAGCTTTAGGGAGCCATATCCTGTTGAGCCAAAGTCCAGTAGTTCAATTATCTATCAGACTTTAAGCCCAAGAAGAGCGTTAGTAATATTATTATTGGATACTCTCACAAATGCCAGGATGACTGGCTAAATACAAGCAAGAATGGAAGCTTGCTCAATATTAGTGTTAATATAGTCTAGCACAGTAACATCAGATAAACAACTTGGTTTGATCTCAAAGATGGTGATTAGACTCATACAGGTTGTATAGCGACTCAAACGTTCGCCAACTTGTAGAGGGTCATAATCATTGATCAGCCGCCCAATTAACCTGGTGGTTAAGTCAGGACTATTGTTTAATAGAGTTGTTTGTAGCGGTAGCTGTGCTGAGACGCGCACGCCAAACACACGCACAACAGGTATGTACAAAGATCGCTTTTAACCACAACCGCTAGGATAGGAGGTAACATGATTCGCCTTCTGATCCAGATGAATGCCGGCAAACCGAGTCGATGGAGGTCTGCTGTAAAAATAGAGGAAGTTACAGGTGCTGATCCTGAGCTTACTCTAACTTGTTGCTTCCTGCGCTGGAGGCGGCAGTATCGCCCCCTACTGCTAGCCTCCGGAAATTGTGCGAAGCGCCACTCGTAACAAATACCCATCAGGTAGCTATCTAATTGGGGAAAGCCAGGGAGAAGAGGTGTGTTTTGAGGTGTTCTTTGAAAGCATCCAGAGAAGGAAAATGGCAAATCGTCTAGGGACATGCCATGCGTGGACGATTCATTGGTTCTGGTTCGCCAGGCTAGAGTTCCAGAGGGTGGGAGCAGCAACAGCTAAGGCTCTGTCGCCAAATGTCTTTAATTTAGTCCGAGGGATGAAGAGTGGGCCAGCAGGTTGCAGGTTCCGTGATGGTGTGTGATGATGCAAGAGGTCACACAGATAATGGGGGCGGCGAGTGGAGCATGGATGGATTTGTAAGGGAATCGGAGGAGTTTTGTATTTTATATGGAACCTGTTCGGGAGAGCAGACATTCCAACAACTGGAGGGTTGAAGACCGAAAGGATGGTGGCATCAAGGCACAAACATAAATATTATTTTCACCTAGCTATGGAAGCCATATTGTAAGTACCTGTGTATTTGCTTTTTGTTCTACTCTGCATGCATGTATGCATTTAAATATTTCTTTGTGTGTGTGCCTTGTGTGTCATTAGCCAACACTATCAGGGACGATAGTGTCATTGGCTGTTGAGCCCTTTCAAGGGAACTCTCTATGGAGTGCGTGTCCATGAGAGAGAAAGAGAGAGACGAGCCTTGCTCTCAAGCACTGCCATTGTGGTTTTCTTGCTATGAGCATTGGAGAACCTGCATGGAGAAAAAAGGTATTTGAGTTTATGTTCATTGGTTGCCATAGTACCTTGCACTAGGCTGACTTCCCACTATTCTGACTTTCACAGTGTAGGATTTAAGAAGATACACGGTTGAAGTTCTGACAATGATTAAGCATGCTCTCCTCCTGCCGCCTCCTGGTTGACTCATAAACTTTTCAAGACCCATAGAAAATAATGTTCTTTGTCCTTGTCAATAAAATACATAGGCAAAGGAATCTTCAGACTCTCCTTTACCATCAGAAGCTCCTTTATCACTAAAAACTGCTGTTTTCTGACAAATTGAGAGAGAAACTACGGGTGCAGTGCTGATGCGTCAACTTTCGTCTAGAATAATTACCCAGAAAGGAAACACAATGAGGGTTGTAAAACCCTTTTATTGTCAAAAAAAAGATCATTCAATTGTATTAATTGTGGAGACCCTTTAGAGGTTGGTAGTAGGATATAAAATACATTCGTCATCAGAAACAGTACTCATCTCATGATCAGTGTCCACCAGGGCAGGATGAGATGGTGATGGGCGGTCCGCGGACGATGCGCAATGGTCGTCCAGCTGTCCCCGCTGACTTGTAACAGATGGTGGCTTATAGGTAGCATATGCCGCAACTATACATTCCCTTTATATGGCCCCACAAGCACTGTATAGTGCCCTCTGGCGGTCATAAGGAGGTACTGAACCCAATCTAATTATGCAGTAAAACCCAAAGACAACACGTCTTTGGCACTCAGCTGTACTATTTACTACATTCAAAATTTGGCACTGAATGAGTAAAAAAAACTGTTAAAAAAATCCCCCCGTCCAGCCCTGCCCACAACCTACTTCCCATGTCCTTGTTGTTTTGTTTCAGCCAGTCTTATTGGGAACACACGTTGCAGAGTGTTGTCTTATAAAATGCGATGAGGTAGGATGAAATGGTGGATTTACAAGCCAGCCCACTATCTCACAGTTTTTTATCTCAAAGAGGAAACAGCCTCAATGCTTAACACTAAAGGCAAGTACAAATAGGCCAGGAAATCTGCCGAGGCACACTCGACTTATTAAAGTTGCAATATGATTATATGATATATGATCATATGTTAATGCTGTGCTGTCCCCGTCGTCCCGTCCCCTAGTGGTTCTGCCGGTTGCGCAGTACGTGTGCCACCAGCACACAATGCATTTGATCTGCGCATTCCGCCGGTAGACGAGGGAACAGATGATGGTCGATGGTGTCGTCTAATCACACATTTTCCCCAGTTCCTTCTTCCTCCCAATGGCTTCCAGTGTTCCTGTGTCCTACTTCTCGCACTTGTTTGAGTTCCAATGGACTATGGCCCCAGGGCAATAGACTGAACTCTGCCTGCGTGTCCCTGACAAGTGCCCCAGCAACACACTATACAGTACAATTACAGTAATGACATTACAAACTGTAGTCCTTTATCACTACATAGTGTGGTATGTACGCTATGCAAGAAATATTTCTTCCCTGCTGCCATACGGCTACTGAATGCCAGGTAGCGCCGAATGAGGTGAGCTGCGCAAGCCACTTTCTGTCTCCAACACTCCAACACACCAACCACTTGCTGAAATCCCATGCTATCTGGAAAATGTGTCTTGTATGTAGACTGTCCTTCAGTACATAGGTCTTGAACATGACCTTGAAGTTTTTTTTGTTACATGCCTGTGTTCCGTGTCACGCGTGTCCCTGTCCCACGAAAGGTTCTTAGTCTGTCAGCTCTGTTCTGATTCCGATTCTGACTTCAACTATTCATCTTTGCCATTTGTTCGACTCTTGGGTTACGCAATCCCAATATGACAAAGGGCTGTTCCCAATTTGTTAAGGACGAGGGCTCAAATGAAGTCCGGAATTGTTCACCAAGTGATGGATGAGTGATTATGAATTCAGCATTCAGAAAATGCTACTACTTACAAATATTCTGTCAGTAATAACAAAGAACCGATGGACACCTTTCAACACCACCGTTTCAGATTCCGCAACTGCAACACTGAATGATCTCTGCGACCTAGGGCTCCATGAGGCTGCCTGCAGGGAAGCGCATTGACCTGTGCAAGGCCGACGGAAGTCGGCCTTGCAGACATGAACACCCTGTCTTCACATTTTTTAATTCTATAGATTGAGAGGTGTAGGTCATTCTTGGCCTAAAGCAGTCAAAGCCCTGGACAAGAAAAAGCGATCTTTGTGTGCCCGAGAGAAAACATCTGCCCTGAGGGGAATCTGGATTGAGAGCCCCTGTTTACCTAACACCGCATCCTAGGTCTGCCCTCTCGATCTGACAGCAGATGTGACCCACTGTGAAGGGAAGCACGTTCCATTTCATGACCTTATGTCTATGGCCATAATCTACACGGAATATTCATTTATTTTTTTAGGCCCATGCAGACCATTTTCAATTTTATTAGCTGGAAAGGAGTGAAGAAGGGGGAGGAGACATGCAACAAAGCTGTCAGTGAGGGGGAGTGAACTCATGACTCTTCGCACCATTCTGCCACATCTGTGCTTTGTAGTGCATTTTCCGAACAGACTGAGCTACTGTGGCGTCAAAATTATTATAACATTATAAAGTTCAACAATCATCACAGAAAGTCAAAAGTATGTACATTCATAATTATTTTCCATGGTCAGTCGCTATTGACTCTTGCCGTGTTATGTTTGAACTTTAGGTCATTTTTAATATGTCTCGCAATGCATTATGGTTTATATTGCTTGGGCTAGGGTACAATGATGTTACTTTTCACCGTGCATTGTCGGATACTTTGAGTGCACTATATAGGGTGCATGGAGTATTCGTACACCACTACAAAATGCAGTGCGCCCCATATAGTGCATTATATAAGGAATAGGGAGTTATTTCGGATCCAGGCATTATCTCTGTTTTGTGACAAATCTGTGGTACATCTGAAGTTGTATGCTTGTATTTTTGCGTTAACATTTAAAAAAATATATATGATGATGAATTTGATCGCAATTGCATGCATGCAGTCGGCGGGTAAAACCAACATGGGCCCAAATTGAATGTTTTACATGGATTTTTAATTATGTTGTGCTTTCTTGGTAATGTTTCGACAGAATCTGGGCTGTGCTCGACAACAACGTTGGCTTTTTTGTCTCGAACAAAATCCTGCATGCTCTTCTTCTTTTTAATGCAGCACAGATGCATGTTGCTATCCCACGAACAATGGTGATGCTGCAACTGAACGGGATAAGACATAACACTAATTTTCTTTTTTAGAAATTATTATTTTAGCTCTAACAATAAAAGATCTCATAATATTGCAATCCACTGACTAAAGAGCGAGCTAAAATGATAAAGCACATGTTGCAAAGTCCATCTGGAACAGCACAATACAGAAATCCATATTTAAATTATTCCAAGTTGTCTTGGAATATCTAACTTGATGAAAACACATCAGCACTTAACAAACTTGTCACCGGGATACAATTCAACTTCCTGAAGCATGTGTACAGTTACTTATTCACTTATGCCTGTCGTAGAGATGTCAATGACATATTTTTCAACCATATTTTTTAAAAACCGAACCCATCTGCTATCCGTGTTTATCTTTGGAATATTAGGGTCATTGTTTTTAGTGCTTCAATCACAACTATGATAACCTGCTGAAAAATCGGCATGTCATTTGCCCGATCCACGCTTTATCCATGGGGTCCACTGCATCTCTAGCCTGTAACCCAATTTGGTAGAAGGCCACGAACAAGAGCTTGCAAGGCCTCAAGGTCCTGGGAGAATTTCTTCAGATCTATTCCCTCCCCCATCTATATTCCTCCTCCAAGTGTATCTTGGTCTGTTCCTCTTCCTTTTCCCTTGTGGGTTTCCGAACATGCCATATAGTACATTTTGGTGTTGAATGTTGTTTTGTAAAGGGTGAAAATTACATTGACCAAAAAAATTTAAAGATTACATTTTTCAAAAATACAACTGAGTAAAATACAACTCACTATATGTAGTGTAGGAAATCATGTGAATGTTATCCAATTTCTCCCTCAGGAGGCCAATTAGGCTTGCATGTGCAAGGGCCAATTCCCTGTGCATCACTCTGTCGCTCATTGTCAACAGCGGGATTAACTTTGATCCTGACACCCTGAAAAATAAAATTATATAAATAATGTTGAGCTTTCTTTAATTAGTCATCAGTAACAAGAGACATGTTCCCCTCAGACAGCCAGACCAAGGCTTCCGCAACAGTGGCAAGAATAGCAGACCAGGGCTATGTTCTTGTCTTCCATAGTTAAGGCTGCTGCCAATACTCATGCTCACATCCTCCCTCTCTGGTCAACCAAAGCATCATGTTTCAGTCTGCAAGGTGATCCTACCTGTTAACCTACAGGTGTCACAAGGCAATATTGGAATATTTTAGTTTTCCC
Organism: Bregmaceros cantori; assembly: GCA_900302395.1. Classification (NCBI taxonomy): domain Eukaryota; kingdom Metazoa; phylum Chordata; class Actinopteri; order Gadiformes; family Bregmacerotidae; genus Bregmaceros; species Bregmaceros cantori. The sequence goes on along the minus strand of OMKY01058352.1, from coordinate 6,100 downwards.
AGAGAGAGACAAAACAAAGGGTTTAACAACCCTTTATTGATTATTAAGTAAGTTTAAGGTCTCGGCGACCAAACGTGAGAACACAAAACAGAAGCAGGAAATAATATCACGACTCGTCCATGCGGTCGGAGTCTTCGGGTATGAGAAGAGGAGTCCCAGGGGTACACTGGACACAGGAGAGAGACCAGGTAAGTGATCAATCCGAAGGATTATGAAATTGGATTCGTCTAGGTATTGCGAGTGACGTGCTCTGTCAGGTCGTGGTTACCTGTTCAGAGGTATTGTGGCTGCGCCTCTCCAGGGTCAGATGTGGCCTTATAAGGAGGCGATGGACGCAGTTCGGCCAGCTGCTCCCGCTGGCTTGTAACAACAGGTAGGACAACAATTGAACGCCGGAAGCTTACCTGGTACACCTCCCTGTCAAAGATCCTGCAGGGGCTGGTAGAGGGGAAGCGGAGAAGAAGTAGGCAGAGAAAGGCTGGATAAAGGATGGATAACATCTAAAAATGGACTGGCTGCAGCTTCCAAACGCTGCTACATACAGCAGAAGATTGTGAGTGCTGGAGATCCATGACTGCGCAAGCAACCACCCCTACGGCTCCTCGGCCATGGGATGAGTGAGTGAGTGAATGAGGACACTGACTTTATTTATGCCCAAACAGATGGTATCATGATCCTTAAAGGTGGGGTGAGATGAAAAACCATGTTTTAAAAGGGTTTTTTTGTTCATGATAGGCTTGGGAAATCATAGTAGACCATTTAAAACTTTTTTCTGGTTGTTTTGTGGTTGCTTCACAATATTTGCCTCATGTGGGCATTTTGAGGTCCTCCCAGATCTCGGTTCATTTTAAAATTGTGAATTTTGTGACTCCACAACGTTCACAAAATTCAAATCGAACCCTTATCACCCCCACAGCATAAGTGTGGAACTGCGTCAAACTATTTCAACTAATGACCAAAAGTCAATGATATTGCATGTTGGGTGTATTTACACATATAATCTGATAAAATATAGAACACGCGTATGTACGTACGTATGTATGTGCACATTTATGTGCTTGTGTGTAACTATTACACGACAAAGGGCCCGTTCGGATGTTTTGTCTGCGGGTTACGGTCCTCCCATATTCCCAGTGAAATGCACCAGTAGTCTGTGTGTGTACTCCTAGTCGCAGCAGTTGCTTACAACGCTATGCGTAGGACGCTCAAGTCGCCAGGTAGCGGGAAGTACCACCGAACAATTGATGTTTAATATTATTTCGGGACTGAATTCGCCCAGGTCGCATTTGGTTTGTGCACACAGTTGGGGGGACCACGATGGATGCGGGGAGCGTGTGGGGTGCATCCAACAGCTCTCTCTATCTCTCCCCATTAGTGCACAGGCAATGGTGGAAGTAGTGGTGGGCGGCGGAGCAGTTCTCGGACTGCAAATTGAAGATCTTCTTCGAATAATAAAAATTGTAGTTTCAACCTAATACATTTGATTATTTTGTTATATTTTTTATTATTATTATTATAACCCAAGGACGCTTTACAAAGAAACTAACCAAAGCAACCAAGAAAATTAAAAGACAGGAGGTTGCTATCTAATTAGGGAAAGCCAGGGAGAATAGATGGGTTTTGAGTTGAAACTGATCCGAAATTGTATTAAAGTATAGACTCTTCATTCATTTTGAGGATTGGCCTTGGACCATGTACATTTTTGGAGGAAATGGGGGTGGGTTGAATAATAAAGCACCCCAAAAATTAGAAATTATGTTCACATTCACACACCAAAGGTGGCAGCTGCCATGAAAGCCGCTCAACTAAGACCAGATGGGAGCAATTCATGGTTCAGTGTCTCGCCCAAGGACACTCTAGCATGGAAACTGAGTTGGGATTCGAACCACCTAACCTTAACTTTTCCGCTCTAGTGACTGACGTATACCCAGCCTTGAAACTACAGCCAGCCACAAGAACAATAAATTAATGCCAATGGGGGGGGAAATGTTAATGTCACTATTCTGCTTACCTTCATTCGTATACTAGCACATTTTGTTGTTGTTTTGTATTAAGGGTATGCACCACACAGATTACTAGATGCAAGTTTAACTGTGGTCCAGTTCAAGTAAGCTGCCAGTTTACCAGTCACCGTCAGTCAGTCGAGCATGTCACATTTACAACACTGTGATCCGTGATGTCACCGCCATCACATTTCCGCTATGCAGGCAACATGGCAGCTTCTTAATGCATACAGTGTGTATTGCTCACGTATGGGTTTCCAACCGTTTTTTGTGCAGCATCCGGGCACTGACATTTAACCAGAAACAGCCCTACACTACTTTATTTAGTCACACATACATACATTTGCAGTGAAATTCTTCCTCCACATTTAACCCATCCCTGAGGAGCGGTGGGCAGCCACGTGCGCAGCGCCCAGGGGCCAATTCCAGATTCTAAACCAGTGCCTTGGCCAACATGTAAACTCGACACAGAAAGCAAATGGCTGGGTTGGGATTTGAACCCAGGACCTTCTAGCTGTGAGGCAGCAATGGTAACCATTGCTAACCTCATTAACACACCAGGACAAACGATTAAAAGAAAATAGGGACGGGCATTGAATTGAAAGCTCAGGAAATGGTGGCGCATATGTGCACTTTATTTGCATTCGTCATGTAGTTTAATTTGCAACCTCGTGAATTCTATACGATGCGCCTATTATTTTCACCGGGCGCTAGGACCCGGAGAAATATTAATCTAGCTCTGCCTGGCTAGCGCCCTCGCTCTCTTCCTCTCTCCATCTCTCTCTCTCCCTTGCTTGCTTGCTGTCGCTCACCCTCTCTCCCGCGCGCCCTCCCTCTCTCCCTTGCTTTCTATCTCTCTCTCCCGCGCGCCCGCCCTCTCTCCCTAACTTGCTCTCTCTCTCTCTCTCTCTCTCTCTCTCTCTCTCTCTCTCTCTCTCTCTCTCTCTCTCTCTCCCTTTCTCTCCCTTGCTTGCCGTCTCTCTCTCTCTCCCGCGCTCTCTCACTCCCGCGCGCCCTCGCTCCCTCCCCAGATTTTTTCCTCCAGACTGTTTTAAAGTCAGTGCCAGACTCAGGCTCGCACGCCACACTTCCTGGGTGGAGGACAGGAGGCTTCCATGCCCGTTTAGCTCTCTACTCTGCTTCCCTGGCCGGCAGTGTGAGCGGAGGAGGAGGTAACCGATCCACGCCGAGCGGAGCGATACATCCAAACTATGACGTCCGCCGTTCGGAATACCGCGAAGCGGTGCGGGTGTCGGGGCTTCTGACTAGGAGAGGAAAGGAAACTGTTTTTTTAAAGCTCCACATCTCAACGTTGCATTTCCGCTGTCAGAGTTATTCGACGTTCAGGGGAGGGTTTGTTTCCTAAAAGCTCTTCCACCCTCCCCTCCTCCCCCCGTTCCCCTCGTGCGTTGCGTTTTTACGCAGCGCAGGCGTCCGACGCCGATTTTTCTGCGAGTCGACGGACACTGGATAACGGTAACAGTTCGAGTTTCGTTTGACCGTCGATGAGCGAGGTGTCGCCATGTGGAGGATACTGCAGTCGGGCTGCTGGTGGATTGTCTGCCTAACGTCCGTGTCTTTGGTGGTTCCACTGACCGACTGTCACCCCGGTAAGTTTTTTGTGGAGGTGGGGGGGCGGCGTTCTGGCCAACAGCTAATCCGACGCGTGCCTTGAAATGGCGCATTGAATGAATTAACGCGACGTACGGGTCGATTGCTGGTGCGTTTGCTGAACGAAACTTTGTATCCACCGTGAGCCGTGTTAGCTGTGTCGCCCCGCTCCCCCACCAATTACGACAATTATCGTGGACAAGGACACGGGAGTTGGGAAGAACGTTGGATGTTGCGCCGCGTGAGGGGGGCGGATTATGACGGGTCTCTTCGCTCTCTGACGAAACATTATAACAATGTGCGCAGCACACTTTAATTGCCCCCGGTGTGCAGACCGTTATCTATTCGAGGAGCGTTCACGAGCAACGCACCTCAGCGAGCAACGGTGAATCTTGGAGCGTGAAGGGACTCTCGGCTACTTCTCGGTTACTTCTGATGACATTGGTGCCTCGTGTACATTTCTCAAAGATGACGGTTCTGAAAAGAAAAATGACAATACGCACAACAGTAAGAAAAATAGGAAATGCTAATAATACGCAATTGTCACATTGTGTGCGTGTCTGTGCACGTTTACGTTTGCTGATGGCTCGCTGGAATTGCTGATATTTTGTAGTCGGTGTGCTGCACAAACGCGTGCAGGTTCGTCATAATCCGTTGCACGTGCTTGCGCGCGCACGCTGTGATTGGAAAAAAACGATGTATGTGCGTGGTTTATGTTGCATATTGGAATAGTGACCATTACCCTTCTTGCGTCTGTGTGTTATGCTTGTGGCGCCTGTGCACGTGTTTGCTCCCATCGCGCTCACCCCCGCGCGCGCGCGTGTGTGTTATGGGTGTGTATGTGCTTACAGTGCATGTATACGTTATCTAACTATATGCTGTCGACTTGTATACCCAAGCTCGCGATTGACTGTGTGTGTGTGTTTGCATTTTATGCGTGCTTGGTTGTGCGTGACCAGAAATATGCGTGCGCGCCGGCCTGCGTGCTTGTTCATGTACCGCTGCAAGCGTGCACGTGCGCATGCAGCTAACTGATGGGCGCGGGTGATAATGTGTGCGCTTGTGTATCCGGGGTAGTAAAACATGCCTCATGCACTGTCAAATTTGAAGCATTAAAACCCTTTTAATGCTTCCAGCTAACCAAATCTCATTAATTCTGCATAGCACAAGCCCGGGAACACTGTTTGGCACGCTAAACGTGACTTATAGCGTTGACAGCGAGCCTTTTCCCGACTCCTAACGAATGCATAAGCCGACTCAAAACGCAACTGGAATGACGGTACGTGTAGGCATTTTCGAAGGTTTTACAGCCTAATCTACATTTGACCTTGACCTAATGACATGCCATGTTGACACAGTAGCGGGAGATAAATTGTGCGTGAGCGCGTGTCGCGGTACTATGAAAACCAATGGCAGTTTTTAAAATGTCATATGGTCGTGGCTGGACTGGCCATATGGTGGTTTGGTAAAATCCCTGGTGGGTTGCCACATATTTGGGTCGGTTTCTGGCTTTAACTTCCTAATGAATCAGGGAACATGGACCATTGGTGCACTTCCAAGAAAGGCTTAAGGTTGCTAATTCATTCTTGATCTCATCATTTAGACGGCTTTGAGCCCCGTTCACTGTAATGGACTTGTGTAAAAAGATACTAACGCTCCCAGTGGACAACACACAATGTGCTAATAATCTATGTGTTGAAAAGTCGATGATGTAAACTTTGTCTGAAGATAATAATCATCATCCTCAACAAACATAACACACACATAAGCATGAGCTTCATTGAAAAGAGGATATGCTTATACGGATGACGTGCAAATGAGTATTTGAAATAAGATAACAATCATTTAAAAAAAGGATGTTTGGTGAATTATTGCACCTATACGTCCAGCTGGGATGCCACCTTATCAATACAATAGATTTATGTGTATTTTAAATATTAAATATTAAAAACAGCGAATAGGATACTTTGACAAACTGCATTGCCTATGATTGCGGCATGCTGGAGGTGGGTGGGAACTGGAATGTTATGGCCAGTTCTTCAGTGAACGAGAGCAGCGTTAAAAGCTGTACATAAGAGCAGGATAAAGCCAACTAGAGCTGTGAGGTTGTTTCCATTGTTGTGATTAAGAGATCAACCTGAAATGGCCATGGTTAAACGAATCATTGAAATATCAGAGAGTATTAATATAGAAAATCATTGGTCAAGAAGCAGCCGTTCGGTGCATGTACACACACACACACACACACACACACACACACACACACACACACTACACATATACACACGCATCCACACACACGCAATTGCATAACCAATGACATTTGATGGGGGGCGTGTGTGTGCAAACAAACAATGACCCTGATAATAATTATGATTCAAATTCTATAAGCACACACACAAGCACTTACACACACACAATGCTTATAACTATGCCACGCTTGCTGTGACTGCTACCATTGTTTTATGGCACATTTCAAATATGGC
>OMKY01058346.1:0-10266 GCA_900302395.1 Bregmaceros cantori | reverse complement strand
GATAAATGGCACATAGATAGAAGACGGAAAAAGCTATTCTCTATGTGTGTCAACTTTCATGCATGAGTAGCCTTGCTGTGCACACTTGTACGTGTACGTGTGTGTGCGTGTGTGCAAGCCACTGTTCACAGGTGTGTGTGTGTGTGTGTGTGTGTGTGTTGGTACCTGTATGTGTGATGCCAGCCGTGCAAGTTATAGTACAGAAATACGTTTGGGATACGGATCTAATCGGCCTCTACAGCAAGTGTCCGATTGCAGTATGAAACGAAAAAAATGTTTTTTTAAAACAAGGTTGGAGGCACAAAATGATATGTAAATGTGATAAGCAGAGATGAAAAGTACTGGGATTTCTTACTTGAGTAAGAGTAAAATACAACTCGAGTATGACTACAAAGTACTGATCCAAATAGCTACTCAAGTAAAGTAACAAGTACAGGCTCAGAAATGTACTCAAAAAGTATTTTTGAAAGTAAAAAGTACATGCTCTAAAATGTACTCAAAAGTATTTTTGAAAGTATAAAGTACAAAGTACTACAAATAAAATTGTATGTAAAATGCATTTTTTCAATGTTATCAAACAATGTTATTGTTTGAATGAATGACAACCTAGACGAATTTATCTTATATCTCGAGACTAAATGAAAACCACTTATTAACTGGGACTGTACTCGGTACATCAGCGCCCCCTACCGACTAATATTATAGACGTTATCCTACCCCGTCAATGCAAAAAAAAAGTAAGTAAAACGAGCCCGTTTTGGAAAAAGTAAGGAGTAGAAGTACAGATATTTTTGTTAAAAATGTACTCACTACAAGTAAAAAGTAATCAGAGAAAAAAGTACTTCTAAAAGTACAGATACTTGAACATTTTACTTAAGTACAGTACTTGAGTATTTGTACTTCGTTACTTGCCATCTCTGGCCCTATCACACGGACTGTTAGTTCCAAAGCAAGATGTCGGGCAGAGTCGGAGGGAATACAGTAATGGAGCTTGACTGTCAATGGGGAAAGCAACACGTTCTACCTGCTAGCCTCCACTTGAAAAAGAAGGACAGTTGAAATCCAATAGCTCAAATTTATTTAATTCTCTGGAATAGTTTTTTTACCCCCCCAAAACAGATTTAGGCATAATAATGGTGGAATAATAATAGCAATGAAATTCAGTTGTTAACAGTATCAGTAGCTGTACATGTATCCCAAAAGAATTGAAACAGTTAATCGATTGAGTATAGAGATAGTATAGAGTATTTTTTTGTAGTCGCATCAGTCAGCAACATGGGTCATCACTTTATACCAAAACAACACTGCGCTTTTGCGCATGACCCCCACATGCCTCACCCTCCTGTTCATTTATTGGAAATGTTTATTGTTCATATGTGTCTCTCAAAAATGTTTCAACTCCAAAATCACACTTGCGAGCTCATGGGTGTCAGATGTTTGCCAACGCTGCCTGGAGTGTGCGCCATGTCTCTCCTGTGACACACATGCACCACCCTCAGAGACTCATTATCGCAGTGCGATAAGTATAAAACATTCCAGGTGGCGTTTTTACGGATTGCAAGCCTAAATCCATAACCACGCCCCCGAAGCGACCGCGCTTTGCTATGACGCGTCACACGGCCCGCCCAGTGGCGCGTCACACCCCGCCCATCGCCAAAGCACGGAGTCGACAACAATTTAGCGTTGTCTGCTACCGACTTGAGCATCAGCCACTTTAGCGCAGTAGGAAAACGCTTGTCCTTCATGTCATCGTCCTGGGATCAATTCAATCTTTATTTTTTAATGCTGCAATTACGTTTTTTATTAGGGTTACGGTTAGGTTTAGGGGTTAGATTTAGGGGTTAGGGTAGGGGTTAAGGTAATGAAATGAAATCCATTAAATCATATTTTACACTCCGTGTGCGTATGCGTTCGTGCCTCCGTCCGTCACGGTTTATGACTTCACGCGCGTGCGCCGGTGCCACTCGTTGTTGTGATTATTATTATCATCATTATTATTATTATTTATAGTATTTTCAGAGTATTACTATAGCATCCAGTGAACAGGACAGACTACTACTACTACACAAATTAACCACTGCTATCAACCTAGTGACCAACCTATCAACTAGCTGTGCTACTAATCGCAAGAAATCTCAGTACTTTTGCCATCTCTGCTAATAGATAATCTAATATTTCTGTGGCCTGTTTTACAATATTCTGTTAAAGTTTCACTCAATTATATTGGTAAGCATGTTTTAAAAAAAAAAAACAATGGTGAAGTAACATTACTTTCTCTAAGCGAGCCCTCATCAGGCAGACTGGTAGTTAGCGTAAAACAAGACGTCAGGCAGAGTCGGTGGGTACAGAGTAATGGAGCTTGACAGTCGATAGGGAAAGCAGCGTGTTGTACCTGCCTCGCCTCCACCCGGTACATTGGTAGAGGGGGAAGAAGACACGTCACGGGCGGCTGGGCGGCAATCGAAAGCCGGTCACTTAAAATCCAATAGTTCCGCGGCGCAGCTCCTGGCTGGCTGCAGTCCACAGAGTGATCCGTTAATGTTTGGGCTTTTCCAACCTAATTGAGCATCGTCGCCTCCTCCTCCGTCGTCTCGGGAGCGGCCACATGTCTTCATTCCGTGTCCTAATGCGATTCCCCATCCTCGCGCGCCCTCCATGGAGATACTAATTACTTCACTTGGCACCAGGTGCCGTTGCGCGGAAACAGAAAGCCCAGAGCAGTACTCAGAGTAACATGGGATACAGTCAACATATTGGAATTATTTATTATTTCATGCATTCTATGTAGTGTTGTGGCCGAAGGCCAACCAAGGGCCTAGTCTGGTAAATAACACCAGTAATAATCTCATTGACCTCGTCTGCAATGCGAAGGACAGACGGACACCTACTAGTGTTATTGTATGCAGGGCTACGTGACGAGTCATTTCATTTGCTAACCCCGAAAAGGGGTTGGGCTTAAGACGTTGGTAGTGGCGGAACAGGGAAGTGAGCGAGAGAGTCTCTGATGCTGGTGCTGTGGAGCGAGGATGGGTGTCCCACCCTGAAGTATCCTGAATAAATCCTGGTGAATACATCGACGCACGCGATTAGACCGATCATTGGGTCTGGTGAAAAACCAGGGTCAACCAGGGTCGAAAAGACAAGGACAAGCGGCGTGGAGGCATGACTACTAAACTCCGCCCACGTTTCGATTCTAATAATTTGATTGGTCCGCCCATATACAGGAGACGTCTGATTTTCCCAGACCCAATCTAGCGTCTAGCGATGTGCGATGCGTGGACGATGCGTTGGTTCTAGCTCGCCAGGCTAAATGCTCACTCCATATAAGCTTTTTTTTTTTTTTTTATGAAATTAAGTCAGTTAATTGGCTTTGCCAAATTTTGAGCACTTGCTGTGCCTGCACCATCTTTTCATGAGTGGGTGGGCAAGGGGGAGGAAGAATCGGAAAAGTAGACCTGCATCAAATGTCAGTGGAACAGAGCAAACTCAGAAACAACATGATTTCTGCCGGGGATGTCCCATCCACTTTTACTGATGAGCTGTTTCGTTCCCATCATCAGGGAACGTGCTTGTATCACTCGGCACCCCTTGAATTTATTTTCAGGTTCTGGCACTGCCTTTAATAGGTAGCAATTTCTTTTGGTGGCGTTTACAATTAAATTAGGTGTAGAGTGCCTAGCCCAACTCTTAGGCAGGTTGGGGACTTTCTATTCAATAACGATTGATGGCTTAAAATCAGATGTAATTTATTTAATATGCTAGTAATCGTTGCATGAGTGCTAGTGTATCAATTTATTGTAACTCCGCAATCTGAATAAATGTGCATGATATTCCAATAACACAAATAATTATGTGTTAATTATGCACATCTCTAATAAAAAGTGAGGTTTCAGCCATGAGCAACTTTTTTTTTGGCCCTTGTAGTATGCCCAACCCACGACCGCGCATTGGCCAACGCACCACACCAAAGCATCGACCGCACCAACAAATTGTGATTGACAGGAGTGCTGAGCAAACAGTGGACCATGCGCTGCTAAAGCCAACCCAGTGCAACAAACACATGGAGCAAATATGACAAATGGATTTATTTATTTTTTAACAGCAGCAACCACAGGTGCGTACATGTGTAATGTTAAAACAAGTTCAAATGATGGTTCAGATGTTTGTATCATATCTTCTCTCTAACAATCAATCGCGCCCTCTCTCACGCGTGTGTGTCGCAGATACAGGTGACCATGCATCTATGAACGAGCACACGCGGGACACCCGAATTAAATCCATGTAGATTTAAATCATGCTGGGTTTTTTTACAGAAGTGCGCACGTATGTGTATGTGTGTGTGGATGCGCGCGCGTGAAACAACGGCCCACTTGACAAAACACTGTTGCCTTGCAATGAGAACCACAGCCCCGAAACAAACAGCGGGTTTGCGTATATCTGCATGCATTGTCTGTCTCTCTCCCCCCACCTCTCTATCCCTCTATCTCACACACAAAACCGGCAATGGTAAAAGTGAAAGTGACGTATCTGCGCGCCCTCAGGGGCAGCACCAACTATCGCGGCAACTTTGTCTCTGTGTGAACGCACCACATCGGGGTATTGCGTTTCCAGCGGTGGATCTGCAGCATACTTATGGAAATCAATCTCACAGGCTGAATGAAGCGCTCTAACCAAATGTGCCACAGAGCCAGCCTCGCCAAGAACAACATTTAAACATCTTTGCTTTGCAAAGGACTCCCTCAATAGTATTATCATAAACGACTATCAAGTAGTGTTGTTCTGATCCAATCCTTTCATTGGTAATCAGGCACTGATCATAGTATTGGGATTCAGGAGTCATTCAGGCCGATCGGTAGATCAGGATGCTTTTGTATCTACTCACCTAGACTACTGTAACACCCTGCTTTCTGGTCTTCCGAAAAAGAGCACTAATAAACTACAACTCTTACAAAACTCAGCTGCTCGTGTACTGACAATGACCAGACGGCGGGAACACATTACTCAAATTTTGAAATCTTTGTGCTGGCTCCCTGTCTGTTTCAGAATTGACTTCAAAATACTTCTACTGGTTTTCAAATGTGTTAACAAACTCGCACCTCTGTACTAAGCTGATCTGCATGCACCGTATCAGCCATCGCGGAAACTGAGGTCCAGCGGCACAGGGCTCTTACTAAGTTACTAGTACCACAAGTTAACTCCAAATCGCATGGAGAGGCCGCATTCAGCTTCTATGGCCCTCGACTATGGAATGGTCTTCCAGAGGCCCTCAGGGTCGTAGAGACTGTGGATGTTTTTAAGACGAAGCTCAAGACACATCTCTTTGATCTGGCTTATGACTAGGATGTTACCGTCATCGGTACATCAGCCTACTGTATGTGTTTGTGTGCGTGTGTGTCTATGGTTGATTGTGTGCCAGTTTGAGTTAGGACGCTGTGGGTAACTTTTTGTGTTGCTCTGCCTGAAAAGTGCTATACAAATAAATAATGTTTGAGTTTCACCTGAATCAGATGAGCGCTCTATTGCTTGTTTGTTTCGGTTCCTAATCTTCCCTTGTTTTTTTTTTTTTGCTCTAAGATTTTATTTTATGCTAGCCAAGAAGACTTATAATTAGAGCTGCAACTAACGGTCATTTTGATCATCGATTAATCGGCCATTTTTACTGACGATTAATCAATTAATTGCTTCATTTTTCCTTCAAACTCAAACGATTATTTTCCATGTATTTTTTGTGGCACATTCGTAACGTCTTCATCTTCAGAATTAGCTGGAAAGGGGTGAAGAAGGGGGAGGGGACATGCAGAAAATCTGTCGGTGAGGGGAGCAAACCCATGACTGTCCGCATGGCATATATGTGATCATGGCATGTACATGCTTTGTAGTGCATTCATTCTTAACAGAATGAGCTACTGCAGTGCACAAAATCAGAAGGATTACTAAGTTGAAACGCCATTAATTTTGCAAACGTTGAACAACATATATTCAACACATTTGAGAGGAGGACGGACGAAACGATTAATCACTGTCGATTCATCGATTATCAAATTAGTTGCCGATTAATTCAATCATCGATTATCATCGATTCATTTATTAATCAGTTGCAGCTCTACTTATAATACATATTCTACATTATTATACATACAAAAACATTTCAGTGTGATGTTAAAACATAAAAATGTCATGGATATGAATGCAAAAAGTTTATCGAAACTAAAGAACAACAAAATAATTTTAATCATATTGAACTGAGTGGATTTGGGTCCATATGGATAGTCCTGAGAATATGAAAACGATACAGCACTTTTCTTTAAACAAGCTCACAGCCTAAAGTAATTCACACCACAAACAACACCTTGTCATCGAGACGCTGCACAAGCCCAGTTGTGCAAACATTGAGACGTGTAGAATAATAACCCTGAGGAAATGTCATTTTACACTCGGCAGATTGTGGAAGCGCACACAAATTAAATGACACTGAAAACATTTAACTACATACAGTGCAGGCTAATGCTGGAACTAAACTTACTCCATGGATTGTTGCACGGCAGCAAATTGCATCTGAACTCGCCTGCATGTGTTTGAGTTAAAACATATGGCATTTGCGAAGGGAACATATGTTGTATCAATATATAGATATTATTTTTCTATATAATGTATTTTGTGACTGATTTTCAGAGATGTCAAAAGTACCCATGTCTTGCTTAAGCAAGAGTAAAATACATTTGTGAAAAAAACAACAACTTCAGTACGATTACAGAGTACTGATCCAAATATCTACTAGAGTGGAGTGAAAAGTACAGGCTCAGAAATATACCGAAAAAGTATTTTTTTAAAGTAAAAAGTACAGGCTCTAAAAATTACTCAAAAGTATTTTTGAAAGTGTAAAATACAAAGTACAAAAATTATATAAAATGCACCTTTTCAATGCTAGTTTTACGATGTTTGAATGTTTGAATAAATAGTTAAAAACCTAGCCGAACTTCTTAAGGTTCATCCCACTGCCAAACATTGAAATTAATATCTGTTGGTATTACCGCCCCCTACTGGTTCATTCACACTATACATATCCCTACCACCTACCATCGGTGCGCAAAAAAAAGTAACAAGCCTGTTTTGGCAAAAGTAAGGAGTAGAAGTACAGATATTTTTGTTAAAAATCTACTCGGTACAAGTAAAAAGTCATCACAGAAAAAAGTACTTCTAAAAGTATAGATAGATGGGGTCCGCGTTGGCCAAGTGGTTATGGACACCGCACCTAACGCGACCCCATTCATGTTAGTGGTGCTGCATCTACCGCAGCGTCCGCAGTGTCGCTCGTCCTATCCAATAAAAGATGGAAAAACGACGCTGACGCTGAAAAAATAACTTAAAAAAAAAGTATAGATGAAAATACTACTTAAGTACAGTACTCAAGTATTTATTCTTCGTTACTTGCCATCTCTGCTGATTTCCCACTGATGTCGTATCGGCACACCAACTTTTGTCTGTCATGGGCAAAAGGCAAAACCCCCTCTCTGAGAGTTGCCAATTGCCAGAAGTGCAGACATCCTGTCTGCCTATTGTTTTTACTGTTTGCCATGCAACCAAATGATCTAATTTGCAGGTGAGGCCCTTCAGTATCACTCAACCTAGAGCATGGTGTCCTACGACCTGCGTCCTTAATCCGGCCCACAAGATGATGTACGAAAATAGCTGCAATTTTTCGATTAAAGAAATTGCTGTTCTAGGGTTTTGAAGGGATTTGATTAAAAACAGAGTAAATGTTCACTTTTGAAAGTTCCTGAAAAGTTCCTCATTTTATTGACAGCGTTAGTATGATAGGGGGGTTGCTGCAGTGGTCTAACCGGGTGCGCCACAGAGCCAACCCCGACCACGAGGATTATTAACACAAGCCTCTCCCTCCCATCCATCCTTCAGAATTCAATTTCCTTTCTTCTCATGTCACATCACACATGACATTTGTCATTTGTACACGAACCAGGACGTGCTGAGACTTGCCTGTCTACTCAGATCAAGGTAAATTATATCTTGACCTTGTGTACATATGCATACGCATATTCATATCTTGAGAATGAAAAAGACCTGTTTACTTGCTTCAGTCGTCCTAATTTGTCCAGTAGTTGTTGTTTTTTTGTTATTCTGTCTTTAAATAAGTTATATCTTAACCAACATAAGATGAGTCAAGATTGATTCGATGTGTTCAAATCGTACTACTTTTGGTTTGGAAATCCGAGTCTGAGGAGAGCAGGACCACCCCAAGAGGTTGTCTCGGACCATTTCCAAACAAACCTTGGAGCAGTTCATTGGTCCTTTTGCTGCTGTCTAGAGGGTTCATTTATTAAGCTGTACTGGACATTAGCCAGCTATCGGCTAGCTAAGCTAAGCTATGAGCTAATCAGGAAGGTTTAACCCCTATGTTCTGAAGGCCCTATGTTCCGAATTCTCTATCTTCCGAAAATGTATGGGGCAACCCCTAACACCTACCCTAAACCTAACCCCTTCCCTAACCACTACCCCAACCCTAACCCCTAAATGAACCACACATTTTCGGAACATAGAGATTTCGGAACCTAGGGATTTCGGAACATAGGGCTGACCCCATCAGGAAAACATGGTCGAACAACAAATGAGGAAGCATCACTAATTTATAGCTGATGGCAGGGATCACCCAATGATGTCACAGCTTGTAGCCAATCAGGACAATGGAGGCGTGACGCTACAAGTCACATATCCATAACACTGTTTTCCCAAATAAACTGTACCCACTGGCGTCCATTTAGGCGAACTAGGCAGCCGCCTAGTTTTCCTGGGAGCGCCAAAATCCACCCGTTTATATATTTTACGCTTGTGCGCCTTGTGTGTAAGAGGCCCGGCAGTCAGCCGTCTACATCACACTGCTCTAGTCGTACACGATGCCGTACTGATAACGCGCCCCAATTGCACTTCCTTTCATTTTTTGCGCTTTACAGACTCACATTGACTGCATGTGCTATCCAGCGATAAGCACGCAAATGAGGGCAGCACTCACTGCTCGTTTGAATGTATGGAGAAAGACGGACGCCTTCCTCTCGTCTCTAATTTGTCCGCTCGAAATAGGGCGGACGGAGGGCGCCTTTTTGCATAGTAAATAGCCAATGGCTGCGCTGGTAGCGTTAGTCTGGACCAATAGACGTATATACAGTCTATGGTTTGGACCAATGGCTGTTCTAAACCAATCTATGCTGCATGCACGCAAAGTCGGGCCAGGCACAGAACTGTACAGCCACAAACACATTTACACACACACTTGCGCCGACTCAAAACAGGTAACTCACAGACCGAGAACATGCCCAAATTAAAATTATCAGGAGTTGAAAATAAAAAATAAAAATATTTTGAAAGAGCAAGCAAATGAAAAGCAGAGAGATGTTTTCCTAAATGTATTGCCTGTTCCTGCACTGACGTTGTTCCCAAGCTCTATGGACTAGAATCGCCATTGAATAAATTCTCTCCCCGCCCAACTCACATCCATCCTTCATGGATTCAATTTCCTGCGCTTTTCTTCTCACATTCCACGTGAGTGCCATGTGTAGACGGGCCGCTGCTGTTTGGCGCGCGCACACACACACACACACACACACGTGTGTGCGCATTTTGTGAGTGAGTGTGTGTATGTTTTTATCCTTGACAGCACAATGCTCATGCATCGTCTGCCACAGTTATGGAGACTCTAGAGACATGAGCACACATTTGTTTTGTTACATTTCAATGAGCAGCCGACACTCTTACACCCGCCAACAATCCTCTCCTGCCTTCTCCACTCACTGCTTAGGGGAATTAAAAAATGCTAGTGTTATAGACGAGTTTAGCCACGAAATACAGGGGGCTGGCATTTTGTCCCGTCGGGAGGAAACACACTTCCGGTGCCTAATGGTAGCCAATGGCAACTCTGGTACTTGACCAAGGAACCGAGCAAACAAAACACACAAAACGCACACCAGTTCAAATTCCGACCACTAGATGTCGTCTGTGACCAGTAAACACACCACCCCACTCGCTCCGTTTATACTTTTGTATAAATATGGATGAATTACAATAGGCTGGTTGCTTCTACTAGTAATTCCAAAAGGAATGAGAAAATGGAACGGATTGCACTGATTATTAAATCATGCATTTGTGGGTCACAGATCTGCACGAGAGCATTTGGGTGTGGAATAGTTACCACCATCATTTTTGTAGGTGTGTGCCCCCACACGGGAAAATAAATGGCACCAGAAGTGACGTTACGAG
>OMKY01058338.1:0-12445 GCA_900302395.1 Bregmaceros cantori | reverse complement strand
TTCGTCTGTAGATACAAAATACTATGGTATTCTTTGATATACTTACTTATATATCATACTTATGATATACTTTCCTTTTCAGCAAGGCTAATACACAAAATATTTATATTCATTTCAAGTTCGTATTTAAAAGAAGAATGTCAGCAATAGATGCATGGGGGGCTAACTGCAAGCGTATATTAAAAAATTCTAATATTTTTTTTCTTTTTTTAATGAATTCTTTGGTAAAACCTATAATTCCAAACAAAAAAAGGACAGATTGGAGGCCCGAGTGCTCCCCTAAAGTCACTCATGTGCCGTTTATTTTTTTAATGTTCAACGGGAGGCGATGGTCTGTGCAGTGTGGTTTCCTCTCTCCATTGTCTAGGCCCGTTGTTTGTGATCAGACCACTTGATGCGTTATCTGGAAATGTAATCACTGTGTTGAAGGGGGGCAGGGCGCGGCCAGAGTGCAGTTGATCGTGTTAAAAGCACAAATAATACAGTTTAAAGGCATAGTACGTCAAAACTAGACGCACTCCAAGGCTCAATTATGCTAAAAGGTTATATTTCTGTATCCAGATCGTGACACCGAGATTGTTCCCTGGACCAATGATAAATAAACAATGATAACCTCTGATAAATAATTACTGCCAATTCAAATTTGTCCATAACTTTCTGAGTAATTTTGTTCACAGACAAACAAAGCAACTAACCAACAAACACCCAAAAACAATCATCATCAAACAAACATCAAATACAATCATTACCAGATCAGCCTGTAAGCTAACTATTTTTTAATCTATTTTAAAATGTAGTTGAAGGGGACTACATTTGCTATGCTTTAGTAATATGATAACAAGAGGATCTGCTACTAAAACTATACTATATTCTATGCAATTTACTGTAATATGCACGATGACATCACGGATTGGTGGCGGCAGACATTTTGGTGGTATCCCATACGGTGAAGTATACGTATGTGTACACGGTAAGTGGTATAGCTTACCACGTCACGTCCATTGTATAAGAGCAAATAGAATAGATGTATAATTCGGCTGTCATCTGCTGGCGATTGATAGCATATTACCATGGATAAATCAATAATAGACTTTTAAATGTTATGCAAATATCGTTCTCTGCCCGTTCACCTGATCGCGATGATACCACCATAATGTCTGCCGCCGCCAAGCCGTGGCATCACCGTGCAACAGCCCTATTTTGACTAGTAGTGCCAAGACTTGGGCTACTTCTCAACATAACTTGCCCCATAATATGTCTGTCTCACTTATGACCGAAGAATGACAATCAACCCTGGAATAACTCAAGCAAGCAGAACAAAGCCAAAGATGTCTGTTGTTCTTTGCCTGACACCCCCAAGCCCCTCTCACACACATGTATTGTACCATCTGCTAATGCAATCATTGTGTGCTCAAGGGTGTGGTAAGAGTGCTCTTGTGTTGAGGCTCAAGACGCAACCCCGAGGGTAAGACTGTGCTGTGGGCTTCCATATATTGTCTTTATCACAAGGAGGATGTGATGCATTAGGTATATAAATATACCACTCTACCAGTCGATTGCCTCCCACTATCGGCTGTACAGACTTTAGTAATCAGTTACATCACTGTATGTATGTATGTATGTATGTATGTGGGTATGTATGTATGTGTGTATGTATCTATCTATAGCTATCTATCTATCTATCTGCCGATAGCTGGTTTATATGGGCCGCATCTGAGGAAGGAACTTTGGTAAGGATTTTGGCCGTGATGCATAGCGTGATCGTTCTAATTCTGCAGTAATCCTAGCATTCTGTGCGTAGTTATTTTGCAGCAACCCACAGTGGTCACTTTATGAAAGCCAAAATTTCAATGTATTGACATAATTGATGGCCAGGACCAGAGCTCATGCAGCAATATTCAATTGTTAACAATACATTACATGTGCGCCAAGGTAGCTAAGTCTATTAAGACCTTGCACTACAAAGCACATATATGTGGACGAGTCGTGAGTTTGCTTCCCCTCAGGGACAGCTTTTCCTTCTTCACCCTGAATGAACCCTTATCCTGAATAAAGCTGAATATGGTGCGAATGGGCCTCAAAAAACATTAAAAACAAAAACATTGAATGCATACACTTCTCCTTAAAAGCCGTTTTTCTGCAGTGGTTAGGTGGATTGCCCTAATGTGGGCCACTGCCTATTGTGGGACACCCAAAATGCAGTGGCTCTGGCTCCTCCCTAAACGAACAGTTATGTTAGATGTTAGAGACATATGTTATAGTTTGCTTTTACCATAGAGAAACGTTCATTCGTTTAGGGAGGAGCCAGAGCCACTAGGGATTAGGTGTCCCACATTAGGGTAATCCACCCTATATGAATCTATCCATGTTACCTATCTATTTATCTATCCATCTATCTACCTGTTCTTTGTGCTGATGAACTCCCAACTACATACCCCTAATTCTTTAACCCCAACCAGAATTTGCCCTAGCACCTGCTGTGGTCCCCCCCAAAGATCCTCCATTAAAGGGTTGGTTTTTGGCTTGACCGCCCTAGTCACAAAAAAAAAACAATGCGGCATGCCTTATTATTGTCCTGTTGTGAGGTGCATAGAGATAGAAATAGACAGAGAGAGTGTGAGTGAGAGAGCGTGAGAGAGGAGGTTTTCTATGCTTTTAGGGAGAATGCCATGTTCCCATTGTTGCACTGGCCTACTGAGAGCAAGCGAGTGTGTGTGTGTTTGGGTGAGTGAGTGTGTGTGTGAGAGAGAGAAAGAGAGAGAGAGAGAGAGAGAGAGAGAGAAAAGGGAGAGATAAACAGAGATGTCAAAAGTACTGGGATTTCTTACTTGAGTAAGAGTAAAATACATTTGTAAAAAAACAACTTGAGTAAGACTACAAAGTACTGATCCAAATTTGAAAGTTAAAAAGTACAGGCTATAAAATGTACTCCAAAGTATTTTTGAAAGTATAAAGTGCAATGTACAAAACCTACATTTGCCTTAACACTTTACAGGCTGTATTTTTTCCCAGAGACTAAATGAAAACAACTTATCAACTGCTACTGTACTCAGTGCATTACCGGGTATCGCCCCCTACTGACTCACGCTGTACATGTAGTCCTACGGTGTCGTTGCAGAAAAAAAGAAAAGAAAAAAGTAACGACCCTGTTTTGGGAAAAGTAAGGATTAGAAGTACTGATATTTTTGTTTAATTTCATTTCAGGCTTTAGGCGCCATGTCCAAAAAGGAGCAGGGAGAAGCAAAATGCTTATTTAATCCCACCCCCCTTCACCTTCACCATCTAGTAACCAATATTGCACACTTCACGGGAATACTGACACACCAAAGAAAAATATAAAGAAAAACATAAATACTGTGAAAACACAAATTAATAATAAACATAAAAAGACCTAATGAATATCAAAGAATTTCATCCTTTGTAAAAACCATTGTTTTGTACCTCAGTTTGAACTGGGTCATGCTTGGACATTGTTTGAGCTCCACACATAAACTGTTCCACATCCTCACTCCACATAGAGGGATCGAAAATGTTCTTAACATTGTACGCACAGCCAGATGATTTAAGTTATTAACCCCCCTCAAATTATAACCTCCTTCCATGAATTTGTGTTGTTAAAAATCTACTGAGCAGAAGTACAAAATACTCACAGAAAAAAGTTCTTCTAAAAGTACAGATACTTGATTCTACTTAAGTACAGTCCTTAAGTATTTGTACTTTACTGTACTACGTCTCTGGAGAAAAAAAAGTGTGAGTGTGTGAGGGAGAGAGAGTAAGAGAGTGAAAACCTGACAACAAAGGGGTGCTGTTGAAAAGAAAGGAGATGAGAGAAACACGGAGAGGGAAGGTGAGAGAGATAACAGCGATAAAAAGCTAGTAGCAATGACACGACCCATTAACAACTTACAGACGTGAGGAGATACTTACTCCTCAGCTTGTATGGAGTCAGAAGGGGCTACATAGTTGCTGGGGATGTATCCAGTGTCCCCAGTGTTGAGAGATCGTGCTAACCACCAGTCCCCCTCTCTGTGGAGAGAACACACACACACAGGAACCTTTATTTACAGTGCTGTGTCCGAAACACACTGTATTAAGTAGACGCAGCGTGCGTAGCGGTAGCCCATGCCGTGAACGGACTTGGGTTGAAGCTGCGAGAACTCGTAATATGGGTGTTATGGGCTCTACCATGTCGAGAAAGTACCCGTGTGTCCGGGGAGGTTCAGGGACCCCCGTTTCCAAATATGGACCTCAGGGCGTGTCTTATACGTAAGTCAGCGCTACAGTAATAATTTAATAAAATAATAATACAGGTAGGTACTGTGATTTGTAAACATAATTTCAAAGCCCATATTTTTACCCTCTATTAGAAGTGCATGTGTAGAGAACTTTGCCTATTGATGTCAACGTATCATCTGAATAACTCCCATACGGTGGTTATATGTTAACTTCTAGCTGAGCATAGCCTAGCATGCTAACCAGTAGCTTGGTTCAACAATCAACAGCTCCAAATAATTCCCATACGGTGCACATTCAACCTACCGCCCATAACAGATCAGGCGGTTAGCATCCCCGGTTGCCGCGCGGAATAAAAAGACCTTCCCTTAGCTAGAACGTTAGCATGGTCATTGGCATGCAACGCCCGCCGGCGGTGTAATGTAATGTAATATGAAATTCAACATTCATCACAGAAAATCAAAAGTACTTACATATTTATATTATAACTATTTGCGGTGTTCGGCCGCAATTGACTCCCGCAGCGCCATGTTTGTATTAGTTTTGGTAATTTTTAAAGTGCCTCGCAATGCATTGTGGGATTGCTTGGGCTAGGGTACATCGATGCTCACTACTTTTCGCGGTGGGATACTTTGAGTACACTATATAGGGTACATGGAGAATTCGGACATCCCAACAAAATGGCGTGCGCTCCATATAGTGCACTATATAGGGAACATGGATTATTCGGACATCCCTATAAAATGGCATGTGCCCCATATAGTACAGGGAATAGGGAGCGATTTCGGGCCCAGCCAATCTCTGAATTTATGAATAAGGGAAGTTACTTCATGACCACTTTAGGTCACACCATGAGTGGAAATTGGGTTATACAGCATAACGAGGCGGCTTTTATTGAATGAGTGCGACCATGTAACTGCAGACACTTGTTATCACATTAGTCAAACACATCGTTATCAGAACATTCTGGTCATATATGCCCAATGATGACATGGTCGGTTATGAGGCTTACGATGCTGGCAAGGACAATGATGTTTGATTGGGGTTTGCCATGTTGGAGTTACGTTGTCATGACAGAAGGCATTTGTATCAGTTAGCTGTACCATGAGTCAATTCTAAATCACATGGCCCTCAGCTTCTATGGCCCTCGACTGTGGAATAGAAGCTCAAGACGCATGTCTTTGACCTAGCTTATAAATAGGATGTTGCCGTCACAGTAGACAACAGCCTACTGTATATGTTTGTCTGTGTGTCTGTGGGTACGTATGTGCCTGTTTGCTTATATTGGGAGGCTGGAGTTAAGGTGGTACTGTTCAATGTTCTGTTCCTGTAATGCACATTGTGTTGCTCTGCATGAAAGATGCTAATAAACAAAGTTTGAGTTATCAGCCCCACACATGCACATGACAGTTTTTTTATTGGAATAAACCCTTCCAATCATTCAATGAAATAGCGGACATCAATTATTTGAGCATTGTGTGTATGAGGATGGAGAGGTGGGGAGATGGGGGCGCAGGATGAGCATTATTTAGTGGATCATCATGATGATGTGATAGAGTTGTGAAAGGTAAACATGCAACATGGCCACGCATCAAACCAATCTCTAGTACCGACTACTGACAATACCTATTTTTATACAGATGTTGTTGTACGTGGAGCGTATGGGATGTAACGCTTCCAGGTGCGCCGCCACCACCGCCGTGCCAGATACATTGTGATAACTTTTGGATTTGCCCCAAATTTCTTTTGCTTTGTTTCCAAAATAGTTGTTTGGTTTCAAGATAAAGCATTTACATTTAATTTCATATGAAGCATAACATCTTTCAAGATGGCCAACGTTTTGGGTGATTTAATAACGCAGAATATTGTATGCCAACACGCTGGACAATGCCCCTGTGACATCACAATTCGGATTCCTTGAAAGAAACTTTTGTTCCTTTAAATTCCATTGTGTGAATAATGGTAAATAGAGCTGAAACCAATTAATTGATAAATCGATGATAATGGATTATTGAAATAAACGGCAACTATTTTGATAATCAATTAATTGGCAGCGATTAATAATTTCATGGTTTGGCCTATTCTCCTCTCAAATGTGTTGAATATATGTTGTTTCCAATGCAATTTTTCTAGTGTCAAGGCTTTTATTCAATAAAGACAACATGTAAGCTTGCGTGAAAGCGCAATATGTTATAATTTAGCTGGTAAGAGTAAGCTCTTTCATGCTATTACTATAAAATGGAGATAGCGAAACTGCAAAAAGTTTGTAATATTAACATTGCAAACTTTTAATAATGTTTGATAATCATAATTAATGCTAATAATCGTTCCGATTTTTAAGAAAAATGAACCGATTATTGATTAATCGCCAGTAAAAATGGCCAATTAATCGATGATAAAAATAATCGTTAGTTGCAGTCCTAATGGTAAATATTAAAAAAAATAATAATAATAAGGCATATGGCATGAAAAATGGAAGGGCAATGACTGTACATCACCAGCACTGGATACAACTAGTTAAAGTACACACAGACAGACACACACACACACACAAAATGCTAGTGGCCAAGGAAGAAACACAAACCTGCTGTTCACTTTCCTCCTGCGAGGATGCAGAAGAGTGAAGGAGTGCATAGCGGAGGAGAAAAAGAAAATGAGAGGATAAAAAAACAAAACAAAGACGGATAAAAAAAATAAAAGAGGACAGGAATGAAGTCAGACAGCAGAAGCCTCAGACACAGGTTATACACAGGTCTTTGAATTGCGGGTTTTCTAAAATAACCTCAAACTGAGCATTGTCATCAGCTGATCAAACAGCGTGGCATCGCTAGACAAACATCACATCACGCGGTTAGAAGATGTGGCGTCAATCAGAATCAAAACGCAGCAAACAAGGGCTGTACAATTAGGTTGTATTGCGCTAATGGGGTCATTTTTTACAGCTTCCTAATGTGGGACAGTGAAATGTACTGTTGAACTTAATGTTAGACACATTACTAGTTTCACCGCTATTCATTAGTTTAGGGAGGAGCCAGAGCCACTGGAAATTGGCTGTGTCCCACATTACGCGGTGGCCCACATTAGTGCCATCCACCCTAATTGATTCGAGTCAAAATCTGATTGTTGAGGATTTATAGGAAAACACCACCAAAAATTCCTACTGAAAAAACGTATCACAGTCGATACATGTCCGTACTCCCGTGTGCGCACTCACTCTGGTGTGCACTATTATGTTAGCATAGTTTAGCCCCTAAAAAATTGAAGTGCGGAGGGGCAACTGAAAATCCACACACTTAAATCTTTTGTAAGCAAACTCACATACAGAGTTTAAATAGGAAAAATGTGGTCATTAGTTGCTTCTATCCTCACCCCTGTTCGAGTCGATAAAGCTAAGCCCTGGTAACAAAGTGCCGCTGCACACAAAGTGAGTGCACGCAGAGGCAAATAGGTATGTACTGGTTTGAATTTGAGCACACAAAACACCACAACGAAGAGTTTAATTTTCTGATTCAACATTGAGTTTCTAGAAAGTAGGCGTGCCACAATCAGTCAATTAACCATTGATTAATTGATTATAAAATGAGTCAACAAGAAATTAAATCAACTCCAGAGATTTGAATCATCGTACGTTTATTATTATTATTCTTGTTATTTTTTAAAATCTATTTTAACAAAGATTTCAGCAAATTACACCAGTATTGAAACTCAAAACAATTCTCCTGCAAAAGGAGGCCCATCCACTTTGGAAACTAGCCTTTGGCTAACTTGGCCCAGTCACATGGAATTGTTAAATAGCATGTTCAAAATGAACAAACTGCAGTGGCAGAGTGGTTATAGAGTGTCTCTCCCCGGACCATAGTTGAGCGTTGCCACGGGTTCTAATCCCTTCTCCGGCTTTTCTGCAATGTCTTCCCCCCGACTCTGCATCACAGTTTCCAATTTAATCCTGTCACTATCCCTCTGAATAAAAAATTAAAAACGGCGCTTGCGGCCAAAAAAATGAAAAAACTGACACCAGTGATGCAAACCAGAAAAGGAAAATCGAATCAATGTTATGGCCACACATCAATGCAACTGCCAGCAACTGCCCGAGTCAAGCTGCAAAGGTAATGAACACTGCTGCAACGCTCCTTCTGCAACCATCCTGTTGCATTGGTGTACTTGCCGACAGTTGCATTGGTGTGCACTGGCCATTACGGTGATGAGCACAGCCAAGCTTAGGACCTATGTCTGGATTTCAATGCTACCACCACCAAAAACAAGGAGTCTGAAGAGCCCAGACCACAAATCCCTGACTCTGGGCCCACATCAATGTCCCCCTACATTTGTTAATACCACTGTGAACTAGGGGTGCAACAATTAGTCGATTAATCAATGACTAATCGATTATAAAATTAATCGACAACTAATCTAATCATCGATAATCGGCAACGAGTTGAAACATTGTCATTGTGAGCTGTTTTATGCTGATGTTTTCTCCCATTTATCCACACAAATTTGATATCCATCCATAATTTCCGAAAATATGAAAGCTTAAATGGACATTATTGATAAAAAGAAGACAAGAATATATAGAAAACTATGGAAATATTATGGTATAATGACATGTAATTAGTTTGTGTCAGATGGAGTAACTTAATCTTTGTATATTTGTTGGTTAAGAAGAACCAAATTTGACAAGAAAGTACTTTCAAGTAAACAATTTCTGGTAATTGTCACAAAATTATCCAATCGATTAATCGTTTCAATAATCGCCAACTAATCGACTATCAAAATAATTGTTAGTTGCTGCCCTACTGTGAACGTTGAAAGCATTATAATCTTTTTAGCAATGTTTACCCATTGTACAATACACTGGCATGTGTGTGTGTGTGTGTGTGTGTGAGGGTTGGTGGCCTCACGTGTTGTTGACGATCTGCAGCCGTTCTCCTTTCCTGAACGACAGATCGGACGCCGTGCGGGACTCATAGTCGTACAGCGCCACAAAGGTGGTGACACCGCCTGCAAAGGGAAAGCTTGCGTATTTCATTGTTGTACATGTCATTGTCAGCCTTGGCGTCACAACCAGACTTGTCAGTCAGACTAAGCATGTCAATCAGGATCTGTGTCGTCAGTCAGAACCAGAATAATCAGAATGTGGCACAGGCACGTTGCAAAACACAGAGCTTTAGGGATTGTCATAAATACAGAGGTTTGAGTTGTAGAAGAAGTTGTTTTCACATGCTTCGTTATAGGGGTCTTCCATCAAATTACTTCTCCTCAGCCAAGTGAGTAAATAGCATGATTAAATGCATAGAATACGCTAGAATATGGTAAAATCTCTAAAAGCAAAAGATTGTCCTTTAAGTATGCGGCTGTTAGTGTAATCACAAAAAGAAGCAATCAGAGACTTGCACTTGCAAGACGATTCAGGGATCCTACCCGCTAGCGTGCATCTGTTGTTGGGGGAGGGGTTACTGTTGTCCACGCCTCCAAACAACGCTAGCTCTGCCTTGCCGCCAGCCGGCTGCCCGCCGCTGCTTCCGCGCACACCGTTGGCATCGCCCGTTGACGAGTTGCGATGGCTCGATGTCACAGTCGACACCTGGGGCCCGCCGACTCCGCCTCCAGATGGGATTTCGTCGATGCCGCCTCGCAGTCGATGGCCATGGTTTTCCTTGACCTTGCTTTTCGATGCTCCCATGGCCTGTGCAGAGGGGTGATGTGTGGAAATAACTTTTTAGCTCATTGTGATAGGCAGGCTCCATGCTAGGCAGAACTGGGCACAGCTACTGTTGTTGCTGTGAGCCATAACGTGCTAATCGCTAACCGCCATCATCCACTGCATGACATATTTGTCAAAAAAATGGTCACACAGGAAGGATGCTATTGATGTGTTGCTTTGATGACATGTAAATCATTTTTTCATATTCTGAAAAAGTATTATCTTTGGGAATTAAAAAGTCTAGCAGTTCCACACTAATACTTTATTGTACTATTTATGTACTGTACTATTTTGTGCACAAGACAGATGAAGAAGAACGGCATGGCGTCATGCCAGGAGGGATTTCAAAACGAACCGAGACCTGGGAGGACCTAAAAATGCCTAAAAATGTTGTAAAGCAACCACAAAACGCCCAGAATACAAAATTGTTTACCATGACTCCACATTCCCAATATGAGCACAGAAACCCTTTTAAAACTTAAATTTTTGATGTCACCTCAACTTAAAAGCATTTTAAAAGCATTTTTACAAAAATGCCATTTTGACCATGCAACAAATAAGAACGGTCATTTTTATGTCAGCCAACAAAAATATGTTTCTTTGGAGTACAAATGGCAGAAATGTAACTGAATTAATTGATCTTGTGAACTACTATCAATGTTGTATTGACTTTATTATTAGATACATGGACAATTGAAAACTGGAAATTGAAAATAGCATCTTTGCAAACTCCCTTTTTGCAATTTTTTCGTTCGCTACCTATTTCCAAGTTTGCCCAATTACTAGCGATCAAACAGTCTGTACAGTGGAACTGGAACCCCTGAATAAACACGATTTCCATTTTGGGATTGCTAAAGCGTTCCGATTCTGCTAAGTTACATAGTCTGCCTTGAACCTCATGACCCCTGTCGAGTCCGAACCCATTTGGAAAAGCCCTGTCCAAGTAGACATGTGCAAGCAGACATATGCTAAGCTGCGTGCTAGCCTTCGACACATGGGCAATGCGTGTAACCCACAATGCATTCCTCAATTCCCACAATGCATTCCTCGACCACTGGCACCAGTAACTAGAGCCTCGCCAATGAACTGGGGCATCAAGGCCCTTGAAACCCCACAAAAAGACAGCGGTGATATCCTCTCCCCCTCTCTCTCTCCACATCTATCTGACCCATTCGTCTCTTTATCCCCCACTCCCTCCCTCTCTCAAAGTCGTTGTCAGCTGTTGCAGTCGCTGTAGACAGCTGACGAGCGGGCCCACATCCATAGATACATGAGGCGCAAGTCAGAGCTCTGTGGGGAAGGGGTGGGGTGCAACATAAGCAGGGTGGATTGCCCTAATGTGGGCCGTGCAGCTTCCTAATGTGACAGTCAGTTGCAGGAGGTGGGACAGTGAAATGTAGTGTTGGACAGTTAGACACATTAACACATTTTGGTTTTTATTATAGTTTCACTGACATTCATTAGTTTAGGGTGGAGCCAGAGCCACTGTCCCACATAAGGCAGTGGCCCACATTATGAAAATCCAATTATGTGTATTATTCTGCAGGTATTCATTTCAATTTCAGATATAATACAAACAAGTCTTTAATGAGCACTGTCCAAACTAGCTACCATTTCTTTGATTAATTCGAGATTAATCAGTGCTGATTAATCAATTATCAAATTAGTTGGCAATTAATTAAATAATAGATTATCATTGATTAATCGGCTGCAGCTCTAGAATTTACCATAGGGTGGATTGCCCTAATGTCGGCCCTTTTTAGCAGCTTCGTTATGTGGGACATTCAGTTACCTAAGGTGGAACAGTGAGATGTAGTGTTGAACAGTTAATGTTAGACACATTACCATAGTTTGCATTACCATCATTTTTATTGCTAGTGTTGACACGGGTTGCTGCGCTGCTATCCAAACTTTATCCGCTTCCCGGGCCAATGCGCACAGATCGGACGTCGGGAAACTCGCCAGCGCGGCACGTACATGACCTGGCAGGGCGCGCATGAACAAGCGGACGAACAGCAGCCCGGGCGTGTGCGCCCCCATTAAGTCCATCATATAATCCATGAGCTCCGATGGACTTCTCTCCCCCAGTCCATCAATGGCGAGCAGTCTGTCCGCACGCTCCTCTTCCGACTGGCCGAACGTGTAGAGCAGCCGCTGCTTAATGGCGGAGTATCGATCAGTTGGTGGAGGTCGCTTGAGTATTCCCACGAGCCTGGCAGCCGTGGAAGGTGGCAGCGCTGCTACCACCATGTGGTACCGGAGACAGTCATCTGTGATGCCCTGAACCACAAATTCTGCTTCCACATGGATGAACCTAGAGCTGCACGATTTTGGAAAAAATGAAAATCGTCGATTAACCTGTCGAAATTACGATTTTTAGATTTGATTTAGATTTTTTATTATTTTTATATATATATGAACGCTTGTTTCTAGTAAGATACGCCCTGCAATGGCCATAAATTGCCGGCAGGGGGCAGACGTGCAGACACAGTTAAATTACTCGATTAC
>OMKY01058333.1:0-17932 GCA_900302395.1 Bregmaceros cantori | reverse complement strand
GACTATAATACACTTGATCTCGTTCGATGTCGCTGCGATGGCGCTCGCAATGGAAATTAACAATAGACGTGACAGTCAGCCTCGTCTTCGCTTCCTCAGTTCAGTCAGCTCCTCGATCGTCACGCCTACTGCGCTGTGATTGGATCGCCTGGTTTAAATACTTGTCACGCCTCCACGCCGTTTGTCCCACCTACTGCACGGTGACTGGATGGCAACATTTGATTGACATGGTTTTTTTCAACGTTTTTCGCAGTTTTGGTCAATGAGCTGCACCAGACCCTATTCAGCGTCTAGCGATGTGCAATTCGTGGACGATGCATTGGGTCTGGCTTGCCAGGCTAGTGATGTAGTGTGCGACTCCCAAAAACGATCTACCCATTTTGTTAGGTTAGGTTAGATTTAGGGATCGGAGGTTAGGGGTTATGGTTGGGTTAGTGGTATATGGCTGAAGGTTAGGGGTTAGTGTTTTGCAAGGAAGGATCCACAGGACCTTTAAACGGCATAGGTATCCGATGGAAACGCCAATCATAGGTCATTGTGTGAAACCTTTTTTCGAACACGTCTTTGTGGTGGGAGCACACGCCAACCACGTCATCAAGACGTTGGAACCTGCAGTGTGCTTTTAGACATCCAAATGTTCTAATGTAGGCCTGTGCCTCACACCCACTCACCTACACACGCTCCACCTGCTCTTCCACCTCCGGGCAGAGCTGGAGACACGCGGCATTGTTTACATTCGCCGTGTGTGAGTAAGTGCGCGCGCATGTATACTTGACCATGATCCACGGAATAACTCCACGTGCATATGCGCGTACAGGGGCGTGCCCAGGAGCGGAGAATGCACACACGTGTACACACAGACATAGGCGAAGCTTTGTGTATACATGCGCACGCACACACACAGACACGCACACAGACAGACGTCTTATCAACACTGGCTGCTACGCACTTTGTTTATGTGTGTGCATGTGTGTGCGACAGGATTTGCGAGGTCTGTGAGGGTGCCTCTTTATATATTTCTTTTATATTCTCGATACGGACCATTTCTACCACTTATCTACTTTTTTCATTCACGTTTAAATTGAGGTGTGTATCAACAGTGCACATTTGACACGACAGTGCACAAGTGTCAACCTTCGGCCGTGTTCACGAACGCTCAGACGCGCGTGCATGAGCGGGCCGCGGCTGACACCCAATTCTCTAACATTAACAAGCTCCTCCCGCAGACGCACAAGTAATCGCTCGATCCTATAGTTCTGTGCCTACCCAATGTGAGACTGATGTCCAGAGCCGTCTGAGCGAAGTCCAGGGCAGCGTCATAGCGTTGGAGGCTGAGGTGGAGGTGGGCCAGTTTATGGTTGAGTCTCAGTCTCGTTCGGATACAGCCGGTCTTCAAAGCAATGGGAAGTGCCCGGTCCTGACATAGAGAGAAGAGAAGCACTATTGTATTAAGTAGGGCTTTGAACCGATATTTTTTCCCACTCGGTTCGTTCTGAACAGAAATGGAATTATAACGTTTCCAGTTCTGAGTTCCACCAATAAATTAACGTTCCCGAACCGGTTATAACAAAAAAATAGTGTTCCCGGAATGGTTAATTTTGTTCCTGTCAGTTGTTTAATGGCTACAGAGACTCGTTGCCCACTGGAAGCAATTTACAGCCGATGTCTTGTTGCTCTTGGGGGCGAACCCACAACGACTCGATACAGAGACACGCTGCTGCCCGCTGGTAGCGCTCTAGTATTTTATAAATAATAGAGATAAATACATGTTTTATTTTTTAAGCTATCCCAAAGTGCACTCCGTTGAGGAACGGAATAAAACCGGTATTAACCGGTTGCCATCATTTTTAAAAAAAGTGTTCCTGTTCCAGAACATTCAAAATTATGTTTTCGGTTTTGTTTCTGTTCCCTGGAAAATACAAAAAGTTCCCGTTTTTCATTTTCATTTCTTGAAATGGTTCAAAGCCCTGGTATTAAGATATTAGTAAAAAGTATATTTTAAAAAATACAGACGAATTTTCGTTGTATCAAGTTTCTTTTTTTATCCGTGTGCCCGCCTCCACCACTCAAATGACACGCCTCCCATTGTGTGCCTGTGTGTATGCACATGCGCCTGTGGTAAAGTCACATGACCACATATGCTGCCAGCTTGTGGCCAAGGTTAATCAATTATTTTTGTACTGTTATTAGATATACTGAAGTAAATATCGATACTGAACTAAATGGCACGGTATGGATTGTTGTTCACATCACCCAGCTCTAATATTAATAACACTTCAACTCCTCCAGTGTCAGCCATTTTCAAATTCAGAACGTGCCAGTGCCAGGAATTTTTCAAGATGTGAGTGATTTTTTAAGATCAATAGAATAAAAAAAATTCTGTGTCCTTGACAACAAAAGACATAGCAAAAGAAACTTCAGACTTCCCTTTATCATCATGAAACTATAAACTATAACTTGCTAGTTATAGTCTCCAGAACATGGGTGGGCATTACTAAAAAAATGCTGATTTCTGACAAAATCTTGAGTAAATGCAGGTGCATTGCCAACAGTGGCTGCTAGGTGGCGGTATATTCCACCGCTATTGAGGCAGACGCTGGGAGATATCTTATGGCGCCCTCTGGTGGACAGATAGAGAGTTACATACATATAATAATAATAAATTATTATTATTATTATTATTACATTTTTATATATTATATTATTATAGTATATTAGTACTGACCCGGTAGAAGCAGACTGCCTTGGGCTGGTCTTGGGTGGTGTTGAAGAACACGTCGCCTGCAGCTTCCAACAGGTTGAGAACAAAGCCAGTGTCCCCAGTCATCAAACCTACGTCCTGAGCTACCTAGAGACACAAAGGAATTGGTCTGCTACATTTTTAAAATTTCACAATGTGATCAGAATCCATCCCTGAGGAGCGGTGGGCAGCCGCGTGCACAGCGCCCCGGAGCCAACTCCAGATTCTTTTTTCAGGAATAAAACGGAAGCCGGGATGAAAGTTGGGGGGAGACATTGCACATTATAATGAAATTTAAGAACGAATGAAAGCTTTCTTTCTTCCGAACTAATTCAGGGCCGATATTTTGATGGCGGAACGGTTCCGAGAACAAAAACATTCCGTTCGGAGCGGAACATTAAAAAAAAAACAAGTACAATTTTTATCATTTTCAATCCCTGAGACACACTGGTTTGAAAACGCCTTAAGTGTTACTAAGAGGTTACACTGTTTACCTGTATATAGAGTTCCACCAACTCCTTCTGTCCGAGCAGGTGGTATATCCTCCCGGCCTGCAGCCAGCCGTACGCCTCCTTGTCTCTTAGACCCAGGTCGATGAAGATCCCCACGCTGCGCTTAGTGTAGTCCAGCGCTGCCCGGTAGGCCCTGCAGGGCGCAGGGACATTAAGAAAAGAAGTTGTAAAAAATATATCAGGTGGGCCTAAAATCTAAGGTTGTAAGCTGAGATACATCATACTGTCAGTAGGTAGATAGAAAATGCCTAGTTTTCAGTCTTTTTAATCAATGAACTTTTTTGTGATTAGACTGCACTCTTGTGGAAAAGAGAGGGATTACACATGAAAAAAAAAAACTTTTATTTGATTTTCTCAATAAGAAATAAGAAATAGCAGGGCTTAAAAACAAAATTATTTTTAAAAATTCTGTTCTGAACAATTCTGGCAGGTGTATGTTTAACGTTTTCGTTCTCGGAACCGGTCGGCAAACAAAATATCGATTCTGAACCGGTTCGGAACCCGAACATTTCGTTTGTTGTTAAAGTTCTTTATTTTGTGCAATGTTACGCTTAGATATAGTTTATACAGAATATATTTGGTGGACTTTCAAACTTCAGTGCAACTGTATTAACGACGCCATTAGATTCACTTCTTTGCCTGTCCACAAGATGGAGCCCCAGATGCATGGGGCTTGACGCCTGACAGTGAAACTGGACAGAAAAGTCTCCCAAACATAGGATATGTTAAAATATATAGAGACAAAAAATAATGGTGGATTTCATAATGTTCAGTTTCTGTTCCGGAACAGTGGAAGAAATCTTTCGTTTCAG
This sequence comes from Bregmaceros cantori, assembly GCA_900302395.1. NCBI lineage: Eukaryota > Metazoa > Chordata > Actinopteri > Gadiformes > Bregmacerotidae > Bregmaceros > Bregmaceros cantori. Next base: position 13,868 of record OMKY01058333.1, on the reverse strand, counting down.
TTTCCGCTCCTCTGAAAATTCCATAAAATTCTGTTCGTTTTCGGTTTTCGTTCCTTGAACCAGTTCGGAGCCCTGATAAATAGGCTTTCGAATTTTTGAGATTGACACCCGTAATGGAAATATTGACTTGACTGAAAAAACAAGTCTTACTTCTCCGTGCCCAGGTTGAGATACATTGCACTTATGGCCTGCATGACGTCTGCCTCACGGCTGCGCTCCCCGCGGGCCGCCAGAAGGAGGAGCAGGTGTTGGGTGTAGATGATGCATTGGGCGTGGTCAGGCGTCACCTCTCTGTACAGGTGGCATAGGTGCTGCGTGGCACTCAGTTGGCCTGGAGACAAAACATTAGAGCTACAACCCATCAATCGATGATTTATTATTGAACTCAATTACCGTATTTTCCACTCTTATAGAAGAGTTTTCCCACAGAATACAGGGGGCTGGAATTTTGTAACGCACTTCCTGTGTCTGTATATTTCCCTGTGTAAAGTGATCGTAGTGGATGAAAGTGGATGAATTTGTCACACAAAATGTTTTCGCTCACCGTATTGATGAAATACACTAAAAACCCGACTTGAAGTTACCCACCGTTGTGGTCACATGTTCTTCTGGACCAATGGGATTGCTGCTTCCACTGGTAATTCCAACTTGAACGTTGTTGCGCAGATTATTGAATCATGCATTTGTGGGGCATAGATCTGCACGAGAGCATGTGGGTGTGGAATAGCACAGCGCAAGTAACCACCATCCGTTTAAAATAATGCGGTTGGTGTGTGCTCCCGCCGATTAGACCTGTTGAAAAATAGTCAAAGACACGGCAAAATAAATGGCACCGGAAGTGGCGAGCATAGACGGCAGTAGTTAAGGAAGGAAAAAGTATTTCAATTATTTGATGAATGATGTATCTAGTGAAGTATAAATGTCTGTGTAATGGGTGTAAAATGACACCAGGGGGAGGTGCAGGATAAACTTCACACACAACGCATATGATAGCTTAGAAAAAAGTAAAAGTAAAAGTTCCCAGAATGCAACAGGAGAAACAGGGGCTGGGAGTGAATAGGCCCCCCTTACCCTAAGGAGTTATTGCATACACAGGACTATACAAGCAGTCGATGGCCTATGGCAGTATTATTCAATTGACGTGTTTTATCTATCTTAGATGCTGTTCTTTACCTCACCAAAAGCACTGAAAATGTGTTGTTGTGGGCTGAGGCTAACTGAGATTCTGTTCTTTACCTCAATTGATGCACTATAAATGTGTTGTAGTTTAAGTGAGCTGCTGCTGTTTACCATTATTTGTAACAAGCAACATCTGAAACAACAACTCACAAACAAGAAAGCACCATTGTTGCATAGAATTTAAGCCCTTGTAATGGGAATTATGCTACTTTAAATAAAAGTTCTGAAAATGTGTTTTTTGCCCCGTGTCAGGTTGTACATATAGGCCGGGGGTTACGGAGTGTGGGGGGGGTGCAGCCCGGCATCTGCTCCGGCCCCTGGCCCATTGGGTTTCTGACAATGTGCCCCCCTGAGCAAAGTAGTTGAATAGCCCTGGCCTGGTGCAGCCTCTTACTGTCGGTTCAATCACAGTGCATGGAGAAATTTTAACGTGACCATTTCACACCTGTAACATCTGGAGTTGATGAATGATCTATCTAGTTAGTGGACGTACAGTCTAAATGTCCGGACTTGATGGCCAGCAGCAGCGCCCACTCATAGCAGGCCCTCCCGGAGTTGGCCCGGCCCTGGTGGATGTGGTGTTTGCCGAGCCGCAGCAGTAGCAGCACAAAGTGCCGCTCCACCGGTTGCACCTCGTCCTCCTCCAGCTCAGAGAACAGCTCCAGAGCTCTGGTTAGCAGACGCTCGCCCAGGGACCTGGCCCCGGCCTGCAGACTCAGCCAGCCTGCAGGGCGGAACACATATTGCTCGTGTTCACATTTAAAAGGGTTCTTGCAGGAAAGTAACATTATTTAGAATATTCTAGGAAAAAAAAAGACTAACATCAAGATATCGCTCGCCCCCCCAAAAAAACAAGGAAATTACATTTACCCATTTCACAAACACCCAATGTGCACAGTTACCCTGGGCACATTATGCACATGGCAACTGCGTGTTACCAAATAAAACAAAAAAAGCGAATTCGGACAAAACTCGCTCTCCTTCGTCGGCTTAAAACTCTGGAACAGTCTGTCGCATGGGATAAAAACTATGAATCCTCGGAGCTTCATTGAAGCCATCAAACAGCCACTGCTAAGTAAGCAAATATGCCAACACTAGCTCCTATTGCTTTTGCCACGCTACTGCCATGCAAAAATAAAAAAGAATGACATTTTGTTCATCCTTAAAGTTCCTCATAATGTGCAATGTTACGTTTAGATTAGTTTATACAGACTATACTTGGTGGATTTTCAAACTTCAGTGCTACTGTATTAATGTGAAAACCGGGTTTAAAACGCCATTGCATTCGCTTCCTCGTGTGTCCACAAGATGAAGCCGCAAATGCATGGGGCTTGACGACTGACAGTGAAATTGGACGGAAATAGTCTTCCAGACATAGGATAAGTGTGTGCGTGTGTGGATGTGTCAAGTGTTACCAAAGTTGGCTTGGACCACGGCCCAGTTGCCCATATCGTCAAACTCCTGACAGATATCGTCAGCAGCTTGGTAACTCTCCGCCGCCCTACGCAGGTCGCCCTGCCTCCTCAGGGCAATGCCCCGCATGTTGTGCACCAGTCCTGTGAAGAGGCAGAGTTTCTGTCAGACTGTTTACTTTCCGAGCTAACCAGCCTGATGGTAGAGTGTCCGCCTCTGGACTTGAGAACAACAGTACCCAATGCCTCCTTGCTCGACGCTCACCCAAAGGGTTAGCCAGCATGGAAGAGTAGGCTGATAACACAAAAAACTAACATGGAGATGTTAGAGCACAACTTGCAAGAAGCGAAAGACTTTAAGGGAACCAGGGTGGATAATTGTGACAGAGCAAGCAAATTTTAAAACAGTGTGCGACAAATTCAGTGAAATCTTTCCGGTCCCGTACACTGGACCCCAGAGAGCTCTTCAACTGTTCAGAGGGTCCTGAACTCGGCAGCGTATTACCTGTTTGAAAGCTGTCCATGGTGCTGAAATTATGGGAAGTCAGTTGCTTTTGTTACGTTGTGTGCAATAAATGTGCTGTGGATTCAGGCATGTGTGACACCATCTGGTAACAAGGCCCTCTAGAGGCCCACGTTACTAAATGACTACAAAGAACGAAGATTGAGCTACGCTGGTATCTCTTTTCTTTGAAATTTGAAAGTCCACTGAGGCCACATTCACACCGACGGTGTTTAGTGCCGATTTTTTTACATTCCAGAATAGTCTGAATGTAATTTTTGGTAGAGAATGCGATGGGATTCGTCTGCGCAGCACACATCGAACGTAATGATGTCAAACGATCTGCCGGAAAAGCTGTGTCTCGGTGCAGATTTTAGGAATTCCGATGCGCACTTTAACAGCTGAGAACTGAGATGCAGGACAAGTGCAAGTAAAAATGCAATTAACGTTGCACCTTCACTGACTGTTGCGGACCCTGGTCCGAATCTTTAGATGTGAATGTCAACTAATATGTATTGAGGACAAAGACAGACCTTCCTGGGGGGACGTGCACTGCTCGGGCAGCGATTCCAAGATGGCGTCGAGCACGTCGAGCGCGGCTTCTTCCTGCCGGTTGCAGACATACAGCCACGCCAGCCAGATGAGTGTTGCTCGGCGCTCCGCCACGCCCAGGGTCAGCGGCTGCCGTGGACACCTCAGAAAGGCGCGCACCGCTTCGATGCCAGGTGCCGGCATCTCGTGTTTATGGAACAGCTGGGACAAGCAGATGGTGGCGGCGTGGCTCAGCGCGTACCGCTCCACCTCGTCGTCCAGGTCGCTGGTTCTGTCCTCGACCAGCAGAAGAGCTTTCTGCAGGAAGCTCATGGCATGTGGTGGCAGAGAGTGACATGGTAGTGACCCTGAGGTCTCCAGCACCAGAGTGAGAGCCTCCAGACAGTCTGTGAGTGTGGTGGAGGCCTGTTTTCAAAGACAACAGAATACAGAGGTTGTGTCCGAAATCAGCGGGTTCAGCGGCTATTTCTGGTTAAATTTGTACTCTGGGGGCGGTACTCGGTAATGCACTGAGTACAGTAGCAGTTAATACGTTGTTTTCATTTAGTCTCTGGGTGTGCCCCTCAAAAAATATATATCGGCAGTAAAGTGTTGAGGCAAATTTAGGTTTTGTACCTTGTACTTTTTACTTAAAAAAAAATACTTTTTGAGTACATTTCTCAGCTGTACTTTACTTGAGTGGATATTTGTAGTCTTACTCAAGTTGTTACTTTACAAATGTATTTTAATCTTACTCAGGTACGAAATCCCAGTACTTTTGCCATCTCTGCAAGTCTGCAAGGCGCGTATTCTACCGGACCGCAAGCTGTGCCGACAGACTTTCAGAAGATCATGACTACTCTTGAAGTCAGCGGCTAGACTGAGTCAGAAGATTCACATAATTGGCTTGCCAAAATGATTGCCATTGAAAGAGTTACATTTGTTCTTAACTAATTTACTAATGGATGGGGTGGAAGTGGACCGATGTGCACACAGCTCTGAACCAGACTTACCTGCAGCGCGGCTCTGCGTGCAGAGCACACTCCGAGGTGGGGCAGGGACAGCTGGCTGTAGAGTCGTCCCAGGGTGAGGTAGAGGTGGGCCGAAGAGACCTCGCACGCTCCCTCTGCCCAGAGAGCCAGCAGCCGCTCCACGTAGGGCAAGGCCCCGCTGGCTTCACTGGCAGACAGATAGCATTTGGCCAGCCCCTAAAAAAACATCCAGTAAGTCAGTACCAACTTCCAAATTCCAACAAGGGTTAGTAGAAGTTTCCGGCATCTATTGGGAGGGCCATACAGAGAGCAGATTGGACAATATAGAAGTGCTTTACTCAATGGCTGTGTCCAAAATCGCTCCCTGTCCCCCATATATTGCACTATATGGGGGGCACGCCATTTTGTAGGGGTGTCCAAATTCTCCATGTACCCTATATGATGCACTGAAATTATCCCACAATGCACCGCAAAAAGTAGTGAGCATCGGATATACCCTAGACGAAGCAATATAACCCATAAAGCATTGAGAGACATTTTAAAAATGACCTAAACTTAAAAAAAATGGTGCGGTGGGAGTAAATAGAGACCGACCACGGCAAATAGTTATAAATGTAAGTACTTTAGACTTTTTGTGATGATTTTGCATGTTTTAATTATATTTTTATAATTATATTTTATAATAATTTTCAACGGCTCCGACTCTAGTGTCCGAAATCTCGGCCGTTGCCGTTGAGTGCACTATAAGTGAGTGCACTATACGGGGGGTAGGGAGTAGGGGATAGGGAACGATTTTGAGCAGGCAAAAAACGAAGTCTGGGACTTCACACACTCTTTGGACGCCATTTTGACTTTTCAAAACTAACAACAGCGACCGAAGACATGGTTCGCTCTGCACTGCTTCAACGTCGTATAAATATCAAGAGACATTTTATTGTCATTGTCAAAGAAGGCAACGAAATTATGTTTGGAGTGTAGCGGGTGATATTGGCGGTGGGTTGACAACTTGGCATGACACGGCGCGACCACTATTAACATTCAGTTTGCCACGGAGTAGTCCATTGTTTGTCATTGTCAAGTTTGAATCAAGGCTTGAAAACAAAAATATTTTTTAAACGTTACGTTCCGAACGGTTCAGGCAGGCCTATGTTTAACATTTACGTTCTCGGAACCGTTCTGCCACCAAAATACAAACGCAAAGATTTTCTTCGTTCCTAAAGTTTCTGATAGTGTGCAATGTTACGTTTAGATATAGTTTATACAAAATAGATTTGGTGGTCTTTCAAACTTCAGTGCAACTGTAATAACTTGAGAAGCGGCTTTCAAACGCAATTACATTCGCTTCCGCGTCTATCCACAAGATGGTGCCCCAAATGCATGGGGCTTGACGACTGACAGTGAAAGTGGACGGAAAGAGTCTCCCAGAAATAGGATATGTTAAAATATATAGAGGACAGGAAAAAACATTTTTTAACCTGTCTTGTGGATTTCATAATGTTCCGTTTCTGTTCCAGAACACTTGAAGAAATATTTTTTCGTTTCCGTTTCCGTTTCTCGTGCGTAAAATGCTGTTCATTTTCCGTTCCCTGAACCAGTTCGGAGCCCTGGTTTGTATCATACCACATACCAGACATAACCGGGCCTCGGCCGTCTTGTTCCCAGACAGGATGGCTTTCTTTGCAGCGTATTTGAGCACATCCACGTGGTATGCGGAGACCGCCGCGCTGCCGGAGACGTCCACTAGGAGCTCGCTGTCAGAGACAGCCACGAGGAGGGCGCTCAGCCGCTCGGCCACAGAAAAGTACTTGTCCGTGTTCTTCTGGAGCTGGTAGATGTAGGCCAGGTTAGTGTATCCCGCAGCCAGCAGTTTCAGGTCCACAAACCTGAAGAGAGCGATATTTCAGATTGGATTGAGATTTCTGAAGAAAGTAAACTTTATGAAATAAAATAAATAAAAACAAGGGTAAGTCTTGTCAAATGTCAGATTCTACATCTCTGCTCCCCACCTCACCTGTGCAACACGCATATTCAAGATTCATTTTAATTCACCATATTGCATACCTTTTCGTGTATCGTTTGTGCATTTCTGTATTGACTTTTTGTGCATTGTTTGTGCATTTCTGTATTGACTCTTTGTGTATTGTTTGTGTATTTCTGTATTGATTTTTTGCGTATTGTTTATGCATTTCTGTATTGACTTTTTGTGTATTGTTTGTGCATTTCTGTATTGATGTTTTGTGTATTCTTTGTGCATTTCTGTGTTGACCTTTTTCTGTATTATTTGTGTATTGACTTTTTGTGTATTGTTTATGCATTTCTGTATTGACTTTTTGTGTATCGTTTGTGCATTTCTGTATTGACTTTTTGTGTATTGTAGTGAATATTTAGATTGCATTCTGACCCTTCTTTGGGCACAGCCAGAGCTTCCTCCAGGTACACCCTGGCCTGGCTGAACTTAGAGCGTGCCGCACAGAGCTTCCCCAGCAAGAAGCATATGCGGCTCTGGGACCAGTGCAGGCGCTTCTTCCGGGCAGCTTCACGTGCAATGCTCAGAAACGCGGTCAGATCGTCCTCGTCTGCGTGACCGGTGAAGAGAGGGCAGGACAGCAGCTCCGCAGTCTCTCCATACAGGGCAGAAAACTCGGGTCTGTAGTCGGCGTCCTCCAGAAATGAAAGGAGAGGGCCGAACGCCTCAGAGTTGGAGTTTCCCTCATGGCGGACGCTCACAGTGGGCATGGCGGAGCGAGGCAGCGGAGGCAGCGGCGCGGGAGCACCCGCGGGAGGGCTGGCGGCCGCTTCCGGTTCACTGTTCCTCAGCGTCACCGCACCTTGTGTCAGGACTCTCTCGATGGTTTCTTTTAATTCCTGTCGAGCAACTGCATCAAAGTCGGTGGTCGAGTTTCCTGCCGGTCAAACAGCAAACAATGCAAGACCAGATGATGCAAGGTCGCACTCACAAATTTCTTACTTGAGTAAGAGTAAAATACATTTGTAAAAAAACAACTTGAGACTTCAAAGTACTGAACCAAATGTCTACTCGAGTAGATGAAAAAGTGCATGCTCAAAAACATACTCAAAAAGTATTTTTGAAAGTATAAAGTACAACGTAAAAAAAAAAATCTATATATTGTATATAAAAGGCACTTTTCCAATGCCAGTTTTACAATGTTTGTTTGCCTAACTCACTTAAGGTCCATAAATTCCACTGCCGAGCATTGAAATAAACATCTAAAACATTCTCAAATCATGCTCATAGGCCCAACTCTTAATAACACAGAGAACAGTAACTATACATGTCTACCACCTACTATCAGTGCGCAAAAAAGTAACGAACAAGTAAACGTACCGATATTTCTGTTAAAAATATACTGAGTACAAGTAAAAAGCCAGCAGAGAAAACAGTACTTCTAAAAGTAGAGATACATGAAAAAAACTAATAAGGTACTGTACTTAAGTATTTGTACTTTGCTTGTTACTTGCAATTTCTGGTCGCACTTCACAACTAGACGTCCCCGGTTTTCAGAAATGGTCCTCAATTTGGGTGAAGTTTTGGATTGAAAATTTACTCATTTCAAGCATTTAAGGATGTTCTTTTTGTGTGTAAAGATACATATTGTACAAAATGTATGCAGGGGTGTTTACATTAAGCTCCATTACCTAATGTTAACGGTTTTTCTACATCAATGTAGCTGCACAAACAATATAGAGTATATTTATGAAGTCTATAAAAAGTAACAAGTGTGAGTGAAGTAGAAAGTACTAATATTTGTGTTGAAAATGCACTTTCAACACAAATAAAAAGTTGTCAGATAAAGAAATACTAGTTGTCAGATAAAGAAATACTAGTAAGTACAAATACTTTATTACTTGGTGCTTGCATACTCTGGTACTTGTACTGTGACGAAAGAAATACAATACAATGTAACTTACTTACTAAGAGTGAATAAGTTCCCATTTCCCTTACCTATCATCAGTCCAGTAAAGCCAAAAAAATCTTGGCTGACGCACACCACCCTGCGCATCGCTTTTTCACTCCCCTCCGTTCAAGAAGAAGGAATTTTTTTTACAACTATCATGTGTAGAACATCCCGCCTACGAAATAGCACTTACCCAACGGCTATTCGATATTTGAATGGGTCCCACTAGTCTGTATTGTGTGGCTCCATGCTTGTCCTGTTTACTTGTCTACTGTCACACTTTCTGTTGACAGTTGCACTCATGATGTCTATTTGTGTGGCTAATGTGTTGACACTGTGTTGTATGTGAGCAGCAACCAGACCTATTCCTATCACATTGTGAAATGGCAATACATTATTGAATCTTGAATCTAACAACATTTACAAAAGCATGAATATGGACCATATTGTGCGTAACTCAACTTACGCGTTGTGGAAAGTGTTTCACCGTCTTCTTCGGGAATTTGATCTGAGTGGACAGAATCATTCTGTAGTCAGCTATCAATGTATGCTCAACCTTCTCAACTTAGAATATTGTCCAATTTGATTCTTATAAATTCTTATAATTAAATGTCAAACAATTGAGTCACTTAGGCCAAAATAAAGACATTAATTCCTACTTTAATATTTTGATGAATTTACTCATATTAAATGGTTGTTGTTTTTTTCAATTATGTCCATTTCATATTGACATTATTGTTACAATCATTAATTCATTTATAATTTTAAAATAAATTGTTGGCAAACAACAATTAATTTGACGATTATGGGATATTAAATTAGTTGCCGATTGTAAATATAGTGCATACTTAAAGCACATACAATATTAGAATCTTACAATGCGTGCGTGTGTGTGTGCGTGTGCGTGTGTGTGTGTCAAAAAACCCTCCACTAGAGGGGGACAAAGTAATAAGTTCACACATTACTAGTTTGGTAAAAGGACAGTTCTAGATTTGGACATGTCCCCGGCAAAAAGGAGGTCCTATTTGCACTGAAGTTTGAAAGTCCACCAAATATATTATATGTAAAATATATCCAAACTTAACGTCGCACAATATGAGGAGAAATGCAACATTTTTAAAAAGGAAAATAGTGAAGCTAAGTTTAGGCATTTAATTATAAGAAGGTGTGCTGCCAGAACGATATTTTTGCGTCCCGAACCGGTTCAGGACCAATATTTTGGTGGTGGAACGGTTCAAAGAACGGAAAAAGTTAAACGTAGGGCTGCCTGAACAGTTTGGAATGGAACGTTTGAAAAATTATTTCGTTTTCAAGCCCTGGTACTGCTATCACGTATATGCAATATGGAGAATTAAAATGAATCTTGAAAGTACTTTGTTAGCACTGTGGACAAAAACGGGGCAACTAAAATTCTTCTTATCAAATTCTTCTTATTTGTTGTTACATGACAGAAGTTTGGTTCCACAAATTCAAATGAGGGCATTTGTATTTTCTTCCACTTTAACCATTGTTTGCGTCCGTGGGGCTAAGCTGGCCTGGCGAGCCAGAACCAACGAATCATCAGCATCACACGCGATTAGAACGTTCATTGGGTCTGGTGTCGCGTCGCTTATACCAAACTCCGACCACCTCTCACGTTGCCCATATCAAACTCTGCCCAAGTCTCGCGTACGAAACTCCGCCCACGTCTCGATTCGAATAATTTGATTGGTCAGTCCGTATACATGCGATGTCTGCCTGATTTGCCCAGACTCAATGTAAAATCTAGCGGTGTGCAATGTGTGGGCGATTCGTTCGTTCTGGACCGCCAGGCTAGGGCTAAGTTATGCTAACAAGCTAAGATCAGGGAACTACATATTTCAGTACGAGTCTTCGGTGGCGTTTTGCTTTGACTCTTCCACTATTCGATCAATTTTCTGACAGTTGTTTTGAGCAGTCAAATAAATACAGAAATAGAAATAACGACTTGCATAACCCGCTTAAACGACTAGCCGTACCTAATTTATAAACCAGTCCGATGTCACATTCAGAGGTTTTCTTCAGCAGTGTTGTGGCCTGTCTGATCACCGTCTCCTTGTCCACGCCGTAGAATCTCCTTTCCGCCGCATCTAGATAGATGTCTGTTGACCTGCACGTTTCAAGTTACATGTTAGTACGTCATGCTTACGTCTCGTTACGTCCCCCTTTGCTGCTAACACAGCAAAGGGAGAGGGGGGGAGCGTGCCCCGGCAACGCAAACATACTAACTTCGGATCAGTTCCAATTTGTGCACCTCAGCACTTTGGCCACAATGGCACGTTTCAAAACAGAATGGCGACCAAAGACAGCTTCAACGCTATATACATTTTTGAGTGCAGGCAAGAAGTTAACACAAGTATTGCTAACTCGCATGTCTCTGTCAATGTCCAATATGATCTAGGAGTAGAGGTAGTCAACTAACAGCTTTCGTTATTCTGTTAGTTTCCAGCAATATTCCGGCGAATCAGGTTCTGAAGTTCCTCAGCAATGCAGGACATGTTGTTGAAGTCACTCTGCAATCCAGGAGATGTTGCTGAGGTTTCCCACACATACACAACACACACGTATGAATATGATGAAGGATTGGTTAGTGATTGACAAAACGTTGCACTACAGATTTATTGACCAAAAACATACACACAAGTGACTGTAGCCTCAGCTACACTGGGAAACACTTACTCACAAAGGTTATCAGTTGGCTGGACCAGCGCCGTCTTGACCAGTCCCAGCTCCCCCGTGACCTCTGACCTGCCCAAGAACCAGTCGAAGCAGGAGACCAGGACGCCCACGATGGTGATGTGGTCAGCGACGGACACGTTGAGTTCATCGGGACTCTCACTGCGGTGCTCGGAGACGGCCACGCAGGTTCCCCGCGCTGTGGAAGACATGTATTGGAGATTGCTAACATCTCCATGCTTGTTTCATCAGAATTATGATGAATGGGGGCTGGCTCTGTGGCGCAGTGGGTTAGAACCATGCACACATCCAGCTCCAGAAAACGCAATGAAATGAGAAAATCGCGCTTGTGTTAAAAAAATAAATACACATTTAGAATCATGATGAATGAATAAGTATTATCTTGCCTTTATCTCAGCTCTAGACATTGGGTTTGTGATGTCTATGTCTTTATGGTTTTTGTTAAGGACAAGGTTTCAAATCAAGTCATTACAGCGGTCTATTGGGGGTTCTTCGTAACGTGTCCACATACCTGTCCTATTTTATTACGTACAAAATACAATTTTTAAAATTTACATTTTTCCAATTTACCATTCCCTTCCCTTTTCTTCTCTCTCTTAATAACTGTAATAGTGTTCACAATGGGAGGCTTAGAACAGGTTCAGCTTGGTAGGGAGCATCGGCCATCAGGTCCGCAAAGGCAGGTAGCCAAATTGTTAGTACATTTTATTTTATTTACATTTTATTTTTATTTTATTTTATTGGAATTCCAAAACTGATTTTTGTAAAGCACATCAAGGCCAACTTCACTTGCAATTTGGCACTAGACAAAAATCTCAAGTTGCTTATGGTGACGGAGCACTTGTTTGTGAGGAACGGTTGTGGACGTGAAAAAAGATGTAAAAATCAGCTGACGCTGGCCATCGACTGTGTGACGGCACAAGACATTTTGCACATTTACTTACATATTAACTTATAGATGAGTTCGGCGGGTATTTCCGGTCTCTGAACGTCACATCCGGTGCCATTTGTTTAGACGTGTTTGACTAGTTTACAACATGTCTATTCGGTGGGAACACACACCTACCCGTTATTTAAAATGGATGGTGGTAACTTGCGGTGTGCTATTCCACACCCAAACACTCCCGTGCGGATCTGTGACCCACAAATGCATGATTTAATAATCCATGCAACTCGTTCAATTTTCTCATTCCTTTTGGAATAACTAGAAGCAGCCTATTGGTCCAGAAGAACATGTGACCACTCGGTGAGTAACTTTAAGTCGGATTTTGACAGTATTTCATCAATTATTTATACAAAATTATGAACGGAGCGGGTGGGGTGATGTGTAACTGGTCACAGACTATCTTGTGGTCGGATTTTGAAGTGGAGTGCGTTTTGTGTGTATTGTGTGCTCGGACCTTGGTCCAACACCAGAGTTGGCATAGGCACCAAAAGTGACCTTAAGAACGGCGGGACAAAATGACTCCCACCAGTGTTTTGCACGTAAACCCTATAGGGAAAAAAACATACACACGCTAAGAGCGACGACACTTACCAAAGCCCAGTGGAAAGTGACAAACAGGCTTCCCGCTGCCAACGAGAAGGTTCTCTGGACAGGACTTCAAGAACCACCTGGAGGTTGTGCAGAGAAACAGTGGCTGTGTCCGAAATCGCTCCCTATCCCCTACTCCCTACCCCCCATATAGTGCACTCTCTTATAGTGCACTCAACAGCAACGCCCGAGATTTCGGACACTAGAGTCGGCGCCGTTGAAAATTATTATAAAAGATATAATTATAAAATTCAAAAATCATCACAAAAAGTCAAAAGTACTTACATTTATAATGATTATATTGCTCCGTCTAGGGTACATCCGATGCTCACTACTTTTTGCGGTGCATTGCGAGATACCTTCAGTGCACTATAAAGGGTACATGGAGAATTTGGACACCTCTACAAAATGGTGTGCACCCCATATTGGGTGCACTATATGGGGGATAGGGAGCGATTTCGGACACAGCCAGTGTCTAATTTGAAAGATTATTTCAGTTTTGTGACCTTTTAAATTGTACGTTTCACCGCAGATATTTAGTTACAAATCTGTTCCTACCCTTCAGATTTTCCCAGACCTCTTTTACAAAAGAAACATTAAAAAGGAAAACGCCACTGAAAAGCCAGCCGAAAAGTGATCTTACTCGGCTACCTGATCTTAGCCGAGTCAATAGATACCAAATTTGCCTGCATGCGCTCAATCATTGTGCAACGGTACTTTGTAAGCATAGTGTCATTGCTAAAACATGAGCTATTAGTCTATGTTTTCCGATCCGATTTTTCGATCTGTGTGACTTCTTAGAAAACTCAGCTTTGTTGTTGTTCCAATGTTTGGAGCCTTGCATTGATAATGGGTTGCCACACATACTCCTAGCACTAAAAGTACCATTTTTTTGTACCACTACGGCGCAGGTTTGCAATCTCTGAGTGCTTCTAGTTTAATATTAATTTAATAAAGGGCCGCGCTCTTTAACCACTCTGCCATCGCGCACCACCTTATTAAATTAATATTAAATAATTAAAGTTATAATATACTTCAGAAGCGCTGCGATGGTAGACACATAAGCCACGCTTTTCCCCCCGTCAC
>OMKY01058329.1:0-10747 GCA_900302395.1 Bregmaceros cantori | reverse complement strand
GTTAGCATGTACATAAACATAACATAATTCCACTGCAATAAACATTCATATCAAAATGACATGCAATGTGTGTTTGTGTAATAATGGCTAAAGAGATGAGTTGCATGGTTCAGCCATCCACCACATATGGATTTCTCCGCAGGCCAGTTGTTGCCATCGATTGCCACCCCTCATTAAAGCACTGACGCCTCGAATTACGATGAGTGCAGATGTTCAGAATTGTCTCGGGACCAAGCTTCGTGCCAAACGTTCTTTGGGTCGAAGACGAGACACTTGCTTTTTCTATCCGATAAATCAATACGATGTGTAAAACGTGTATTTCTAAGATATTCCTTTTATTTGGGCTATTACTCCACTCTAATATTTTAAAGATGTTGGTTGTTGTTGTTTTTTTTCTTCTATATGAAGTGTGAAATCATGCGGGGGCACGGTCCAGCCTTGACTTTTATATCACATTGAAACAATTAAAATAATCCATGTCCTATTTGGCACAATTTCAAGCTTTTTTTAAAATGTATTCACAAAGTTACAAAGCATTGGAGCATATATTTTAACGACAATACACAAACGAATATTGACCGAAATGTTATACTGTCTCAATTATCATCATCTGGGGAAATCATGTGGAAGACAAAATTATAGTACTTGTATTTCTAAAATCATCTTCCAGAGGATGTTGCATCAGCCAACTACACCCTGACGATTATAGGGAGCTGAGTGATTTTTTTCCTCTGGAAACATTAATCTAAACGAACTCTGTTTTCAGGGTGACCGCAAACACCCTCATACTTTGCCTACCTGCAAGGGATTTTGCGCGGCGTCGAGTGCCGAGACGATCCTTTTGAAAGAGAGGATGCCCAATCAGCGACAATTGGCGGCAGCTGTGTGTGCGGTCCGCGAACTATCACGACGCATTAAATCGTTATTTCTGAAAAATGATTCCGGAACATAGGGATTTCGGAACATAGGGGTTGAATCAGGATTACAGTCAAAGAGCTTCCAAGTCAGCAGTCTGACTCTGACTAGTCTATCACTTTTACAAATGAATCATCTGTTATGAGCTGCTTGTCCGCGGGCGCCACGCAGGCGTCGTGGTAGTTCGCGGACTGCACACACAGCTGCCGCCAATTGTCGCTGATTGGGCATCCTCCCCTTCATAAGGATCGTCTCGGCACTCGACGCCGCGCATAAATCCCTTGCAGGTAGGCAAAGTATGAGGGTGTTTGCGGCCACCCTGAAAACAGAATTCGTTTAGATTAATGTTTCCAGAGGAAAAAGATCACTTTGCCTGGAGGACCCCCAACAAAATTTGAGTTTCTTATATTTCATGCATTTTAATGCATTTTAATCAACTGAAAAGATGGATGGTCCGTCCCAAAGACGGACGCCTGGCCACCCTACTTTAAAACCCCTACATAGGCAGTAGGTCTTTATATAGGTTATGTTAGTAGAGGAACAATATAGGCCTACCTATATAAACAAAAAAACAGGAGAATTGAAATAATTCATAAATATACAGGGCCAGTTTCTTAAATAGGCTTACACTGAAGTGAAATACATCTTAAATGTGTTTTAATTAGGTCTAATATCACCCAATGCTAGAATTATTATTATTATGAATATATTGACCCATCATCATCATCATCATCATCATCATCATTATTATTATTATTATTATTATTATTATTATTATCTTAATTCTGCCCTTAATTAATTATTATTTCTCAAATATGCAGCTAGAGAGATGGCCAATAACAGCATTTAATTTCAGACTATAAAATGAAAGACATCAATAGGGCCAATATTGTACTTTATTCATTTCTTGTTTTATTAGTCACTAGCTAATTGAAAGGCGCCCCTTCCTCGTTTTTACGGATTGCAAACCAAAATCCATAACCACGCCGCCACCTTAACGCTGTAGCTGTAGCTTAGGGTAGCGGTTAGGGTATATGCAAGTTCGGAGACGGAAAATTGCTGCGGTCGACTCTTTGGCGTCATGACTGCGTCATATGCGAAAGTGCGAGTTGCCCGGGCCATGGTTATGGATTTTGGTTTGCAATCCGTAAAAACATGCCACGTCCCCGATCGGTCCTATCCAAGATGGCGCACGGAACATTCAGGCGCATAACACACAGCCGCCGTCGCTTTAGTTTAGTGTTATAGTGATTCTATATTGCATTTAAACACAGCAATCGAAATGAGAGACTTGGATGACGAATGGCAAAAAAAAAACACTGGACGAGTATCGTTTTCGTCTGTCGGTGGATTCTAACTGCTTGGAGTTTTGAAATGCTGGACTTGCACCAGGGTAGATGAGTGTCCCGGTGAACCACGGCAACACAGATCGCCACAGAACTACAGAAGCGGTAAGTCACCAACACTGTCGGGTGTCCGGTGGCCAAACCACTCGGTTGTGGAAACCTAGCGCAAGACGGCAGCATCGCAAGTCGCAGTTTTCTACCAGTGTGATACTAAAATATTATTAAAGCAAATATTTTTAAATGATTTATTTGTCCATATTCCGAATTCACACATCCTTTGACATTTTCAGAGCAGCGATTCAAACGGTTGAATCAATGCAACCTTGATCTCATCACTGAAAAGCCACTCCGTGGCGCTGGTTTTAATATTAATTCAGTCATGCAGAGTGATATTACAAGTGAACTTGCAAGTAACGTTACGTGGATGAACAGTGCATTATAGACACCGCCAATCATATTGTTCGATTTCTGCATTTGCTTAACACCAAATGTCCAACAAACTGCATTGTCCACAGCCTTCGCGCACAACCTCCAAGAATGGAAGTTGTGAGTGCTCAAAGCCAACACATTGGAATTGCAGATGACCTTTTGTATATTTTACTCATATGCATCATAGCCAACTCCACACATTATTTTTTGTTTTAAGTTATTTTTTTTCTGGCATCAATGCCGCTTTTTCCATCTTTTGATTTATTATGATTAATCGGAAACAGGGCTGAGGAGATCGAAGGTAGACATTGCGGAAAGAACTGACAAGGGGAGGAGAACTCGCAATCCTACGGACATTGTGACCGAGACCACACCGCCATTACAGTGCCCTAACGCCACACATTCCTCTCAAATCCACAGTCATTACGCTTCTGGGAATGTATGTGTTTAGAGGTCCTGCAGTGGAAGGAACATCGCAGCCATCATGTTGATATACCTGTTGTTTATTTTACTCACAACTATTATTGAAGACTTTTACATCATTGGCACTCTTCCAACGACACAACAAACCACACATTCATTGACGACAGGTGCATACAAACCAACACTGTACTGTAAACATTGGACTGACGCAAAAAAACAAAAAAACAAAATGAAACTGTGAAATGTTCACATTTGCTGCAGTGGAGCAACTTGGAACCTGGCAGGAAAAAGTTTTCCTCTGAGCCCTGTCGGAACAGTAGGTCTAAATAGAACGCTGTAGTGACAGATTTGTGACTAGAGACATAGAAGGACTTTAAGTAGAGCCTTGTAGAGACAGAGTAGTTGTAACAGAAACTCAGTACACTGATGGTCAGTGAGGGCTTTTGTTATGTTGCCATAGACGAGTTTGGCGGATAGTTCTGGTAAAATTTTGAGTTGAAAGAGAGAGAACTTGTGGTGAGTGTGTTCTGACTTAGTTTCTCCACTTGTCTATTCGGTGGGAGCAATGCGCCTATTGCGTTATTTAAAAAGGATGGTGGTAACTTGCAGTGTGCTATTCCACACCTAAATGTTCCAATTGTGGATCTGTTCCCCCGCAAACGCATGATTCAATAATCTGCTCAGCCCTTTCCATTTACTTCTAATCTTGCAGCCACCCCATTGGTCCAGAAGAATATGTGACCACATTGGTGAGTGTATTGAAGTCATATTTGTCTGTATTTCATCAATATTTATGCCAAACCGTGATTGAAGCAGGGTGAATAATTTGGTGATTGTCACAGAGCGACCTGTAAGCAGATTATAAAACTGTTTTGTTTGACAAGCTATTTTGGTTGATTATGAAAACTTAACAAAATGGAAGTGTTCTTATTTTGATGGCTAAACCCGTCTATATCACATGCAACGTATGTCCTCACTGCGTGAGTGTGAATAGTCAAGGACTCAGATTTTCAGAGAGTACACTGCACTTGTTGTGAAATGTATCTTATTTATTTATTTTTATTTTTCTTTATTTATCTTTTAGTTTGAGTTCTATGTACTTCGATTTTCATAAGCGAATTTCGATAAAGTGTTGGCACACACTATGCCACAAAGCAAATGTTGTTGCATATCTGTCCACTGGGTGGCATAGACGCATATCAGATCGGGAGTCTATGCAGACAGTGTCTATAGTACTTTAGAGGCACATCACACTCTTTATTTAAATTCAACAGACCATAAAGTGTAGAGTGAGGAACTTACTGTCCCAGGAAACTGTTGTTCATTGAAATGTTCTCACAAATGTAATGTAGGTGCAATACACATAAGCCCCACTTATGCTTTAGTATGTTTACTTCCTCAACAGATGGCACTAGTGACGGCTGGACATTATGTTATGGTAGAATCGCATGAATGAATCACCCATAAGACACTGTGATGCTGTCAACTGCGTGTATCATTTTTTTTAAGTATTATTTTTTATTTTACATTTGTTGTTCATTTACTGGCGATTTGGTCCACTTCACCTGTCAATTTAGCACCTTTATTCCCAGAGGGACGTATGTCTATAAATCAGAATGTTTAGCCCATAGCCTGATGTATTTTAAAAAAGTACAGGTGATTTTTTTTTTTTTTCAAAGGTTGAGGCGGCGCCAGGAAATGAAGAACGATGATTACTTTTTTCTTCTTCTTTTTTAATATGTACAGTAGATTGTTGAATGTCACTGTTGAAACTATGTGGAGATTTTTGGGATGAATGCTTGTCATGTGGGCCACTTGCCACTTGTGATTTTTGGGAAATTGGAGATACCAACAAAGTCGACCCACACAAAGGTCTGTGTTCTTCACAGAACCCCAAAATATTGCTCCAACTCCTTTCACTCTCCTTCTGTCTTCCAAATAGCAAGTAAAAAAAATGTCCAAGAAAAGAACAATCCTTCTCCAATTATTTTGCAATTAACTGTTAGTTACAGAAATAGAACACCTAGGGCAAACTTTTTTTGGCCCATGACAAAACTTTAATCGTTTACATTGAGCAGCAGGCATTTTATAGAATGTATGTTCAAACTGTGTCTGGCATTTGTATTTCCCGAACAGTTTTTTTCTGGACTCAGTCCAAACTTTGACCTGAACCAAAGACACTCTGACTCTGGTCTTGGTAAACCAGAAGTACTGAATAAGATATAGCATGTTCACACATAGATCCAGAGCAGGCAGAACTTGAAGAAAGTGGACACAGAATATTCACATTTCTAAATTGAGGATTATAAATGATGTTACCCAGCCAATGTCTGCACACAAATTGAGGGCAAAGGAGCAACACCGTGTGACCAGGATCCTGGAGCGAGGCTATTTGACGGGCGAGTCAAGGATCTCCTGGTAGTCCTGGCGCACGGCGCGGCCCACACGGTACAGCTTGATGGCAGTGAGTGCACACACGCTGACCACGATGATGAGGCCGCCCAGCACGTCGTACACCGTGGGCACCATGTGGAGCACGGCGAGCTGCAGCGCCATGGCCACCACCATCTCCAGGTGCTGCACGCTCGAGACCAGCGCCGGGTGGAAGCGACCCAGTGCGTGGTACACGCCCAGGAAGGCCGCCGTGGAGCAGACACAGATGCCCGCCAGGTACCCCCACGTCTCTCCATCCAGGGGCACGATGGGCTGCTGCATGAGGAACATGGTGGATGCACCCCAGAGTGTGCCGGTCCAGCCGAAGGTGAAGAGCGCTGTCCACATGCTGACGCGCTCTTTGATTGCACGGTACACGATCATGGCCAGCGCCGCCGTCAGCCCCGCTGTCACCGTCATAGTGTAGCCAAAAGCTTCCTTCCAGAAGCCCAAGCGCGACTTGCGCTCGTCAGCCATGTTGGGGACTACCACCAGGCACAAGCCAAACACACTGCCCACCACAGTCACAACGTCCGTGTAGCTGAGGCGCTCGTCGAGGAGCAGGAAGGCCAGCACGCCGCTGAATACTGTGGTAGAGGCGCGCCACATGACCGTGCCGTTGGAGGGCGGCACCAAGGCGAAGGAGGTGTACGCGCATGTGATGGACACCACGTTGCACACGCCATAGAAGAAGAGGCGCAGGCGGTAGCCAGGTGGGCCAAAAGGGGCCTCGCGCAGGTACAGAACCACGCCTAGTGACAGAACCTGCAAGGAAGAGGGAACGGTACTTAGAAGTGGGGCTGCGCCAATAGCTGTTACCAGTGGCGCTTCGGCGGCACTTCAAATTGCCTGAGATTGACGATAGAGGGCGCTATGCCCTTAAGGCGCTGGGCGGCAGTCCCAGGCAGGAAGCCACGAGCCAAGAATGCTAATGCTAACCAGTAGCACCTGTGGCTTCCTCTATTTAGGCAGCAGGCTCCGTCCAGTTCTGTGACTATAACACTCGTCAAGTGTTATAATCACAGGTAGCCGGCCCTTCTCTAATAAAGTATTGAAGAAGGGACTACAGACTGTTTTGAGTCACAAGTAACGGCCCACTGCTAGAGAGAGC
Source organism: Bregmaceros cantori (assembly GCA_900302395.1). NCBI lineage: Eukaryota > Metazoa > Chordata > Actinopteri > Gadiformes > Bregmacerotidae > Bregmaceros > Bregmaceros cantori. Next base: position 4,090 of record OMKY01058329.1, on the reverse strand, counting down.
TACGCACTAACAGACGGGAGTGGAAAGAGCGACTTTAGTGTTAACTTCCACCTATCGGCAGAAGCCATAACCGCATGGTAGAGGCAGAGTTATTAAACCATTGAATTGGGTAAATCATAATACTCAGCCTCGGGTTTCAAGACAATGCCAGCAGGCTGAACCAGACGGAGCCTGCTGCCTAAATAGAGGAAGCCACAGGTGCTACTGGTTAGCATTAGCATTCTTACTCGTGGCTTCCTGCCTAGGACTGGTGCCCAGCGCCTTAAGGGCATAGCGCCCTCTATCGTCAATCTCAGGCAATTGAAGTGGTGCCGAAGCACCACTGGTAACAATAGCATGGTTTTCTTGCCATAACCGACACCTGGGATCACCTAAACCGGCGCTATTTTAGTAGTCTTTTTAGTTGTTGCTGTAGTTAATCATTACTACAACACTACCGTTGACACGTCAACAAAGCATGCTGTGGCTTTCTAGATTTTTCTGACAGGCAGTTCCAAAGGCAAGTGGCTCGGATGCTGGTCTCAAGGTCATGGTGGACTTGGCACGGACAGGGGGAACAATCAGGCTTGAGAAATGAAATGCATTCTTTTTTCAGACAAAATGTGAGAATTTCTACAAAGTTATGCTATCCATATCTATTGTTACGGGCATGAAATGGGTCCTGTCCCAGACAAAACATGCAAGCATAGCAAAGAATTTGTGATTTGGCACTCGTGATTGCCCACACATAATCCTCTTCACACCCCCAAATCACCTGTACCCCTCTTCACAGCTGCAGCTAAAATTGGTGTCTGTACATGGGCACAATGAGAAAAGGATGAGATAGGTATTTCTCACGAAATAGAATTAGAAACTATTGCAACCAAAATATTTGTTTGACTGAATGGGCCTACATTGTGGTTCAAATTATGATTGGATCACATGTTTTTGCTTTGTACCTGAATCACTGAACGGATGAAGATGAGCTCTAACGAGGGAACCTTGGAGCGATCGGCCGCTAGGCGTGTGATGAGTGCCACGCAGCCGTGAGCCACTGCCGCGCCCAGCAGTGCCATCCACGTGACTCGCGAAGCCAGCACGTTGGCCTGGCCGAAGCTGGCCAGCTGCCCCCCCACACCTTTGTCCCGTGCCGACCCGCCTGGTGGGGGCCCAGTCTCCATAGTGCCGAACAACGTCCTTCCAACGATGCTGCCAGCCCGACCTCCAGCCATCGTGGGGCGTTTCTCTGAGCCGGATGGCATCGAGGGGTCCACAAATGAGCCAAAGTCCTCAAACGACGGGGCATCATCGTAGCCTCCATCTTCACCTCCGCTGTGTGCGAAGTGCGCACCATACTTGGCGGTGACAGCATTGGGGTGGATCTTCACGCGCTTCTTTGAGCCGTGGGGCGGCAAGTTGGACGCCACGTCGGCCATTTTGGCTGCGAGTCTGCTGGATAGGGACAGACCTTGTGTTAAACGGTGTACCCAAGATTTGGAATTGTCTGTTCATTCTGTGCTCATCATAATCACAGACAATGTTCCGCTTAACCCACATTTAGATGCACACAATGAATTCCATTCTCATAAAATGTACAATAACCCTCACGCTTAAACTGACTGCTCAACTGCACACTAACCTCTAAGCATAGTGGGAGCCAAAGGTTTAAGAGGGTGCAGAGCAACTTTCTGTGCCATGGTACAAAGCGTGAACACCTTATAAAGGTTGTTTTAGGGGTTAGGGTAGGGGTTAGGGAAGGGGTTGGGGTATGGGTTAGTATTATGGGTTAACCCTTTTCAATGGAAGCTCATTCATGCAGTAAAGCCACCATGTAACAAACCATCTTGTCTCAGGAACTGACAAATGATTGGTACACCAGGAAGCAAACATCACCTGATAAATATCCTTAATCTACAGCTCTGTAAGACGGGACAGCTCCTTCCAATGATTTTTTTTAATTAATTTGTTGTCCAAGGCACCATTTTTTTTTTCTTTTACAGGATTAATCGGAAATGAGGCTGAAGAGATCAGGGTTTGACATCATGGAAAGAACTGCCAACAAAGGGAGGAGAACTCACAACACCGTGGAAAATGGGATCAATCGTCTGGTCGATGGCAGCCTACACCGCTGGATGAATCAATGATTGATTAAGACTTTAAGACTTTAAGACTATCGATCTTATGCAAATATCGCATCTCTCACCCTAACTCTCTCCTGTGTTCCTCTGTACTCCAACCAATCTCTCTCTCTCTATCTATCTCTCTCTCTATCAAACCCTCCCTCTCTCTGCCCCCTCTCCCCCTCCCTTTTCTCTGGCTGGCAACCAGAAGTAGGTACATAGGCATAATCAAGGTAAGCAATCAGGTAAGGCAACAAAACACTTGTGTCTCTTTCTGTCTCTCTCTCTCTCACTCTCTGTCCCTCACTGCTCTCGCTTCCATCCACCTAACCTCTCACTGCTCTGTACTCCACCCACCTCTCTCTCTCTCTCTCTCTCTAGTCCACCCCCATGTTTTGGCCTCCCCCACTCTCCCTTATTCTCTCTCTTGTTCCCTCTACATCACTCCTCTCTTTACCCTATTGTACACACCCATTGTACACACAACGGCACAGAGCAAACATGCACATGCGCAGCTATACACGCACTGTACGTACACACACGGTTGTTCCTCACAGAGTCACTGAGGCTATTTATATCTCTAGTAGTCTCAAGTGAAGTCAAGCCAGCAATACTGTGTCTCACTCTGTGAGTGTGTGTATACACTATACCTAGTAAAGAGTGTGTGTGTGTGTGTGTGTTTGCTTTTCGACACATCTGCCAAACTATTACTGTATTATAGCATGTGAATAGGCCTATACAAGTAAGGCTTTCTGTGTGTATGCAGGTTGAGCGTATGAGAGTGTGCATGTTTGCACACGCCTGTGTGTGTGTGTTTGTGTGAGTAAGGCTAGGATACAATTACGTAACAGCCTGTCACAGTGGTGGCACACACACACAGACTGCACAAAACAGCGCAACCCCAGCATGGCCGAACTGACTGGATGGTAGAAGCCATTGTGTCAAAGAGGAAACACGCAAAAAACGAACAAAAAAAACAGCTGTGTTTGTAGAAGGATGTATAGAATAAACTAGACAAAAAAGCTGTTGGTCACAAAAAAAATGTTGAAACTCCCCAGCTGTTGAATGTAGTTAGCATTTTCCAAATACACGCTTGTCTGCGGCCACATGAAATGCAGAAAACATATTGTTGACTCAAATATGAAATGTAGTTACCATTTTCAAAAAGTATACCATTTTCTGTATAATCGTAGATTTGTGCCACAGTACTGATAAAATGATATTTCAACCGTTCTGTGGGTCGCTTAAATTCTAGTGCTATTTGTGACTGGCATAGTTTGGCCGATCAATAGGGGGTGCAAATGTTGCTCCAGCTACGCTCTTCCCCACCATTTAAAAATGTAAACAGCATAAAAACATATTTTTACATTTTCACTTAGCATTGGAAGTATTCTTGTCATGGGTGGCGCTCCGGCGCCACTTGTTGTTGCCTGAGACTTGCGGCTAGAGGGCGCTAAGTCCTTAAGGCGCCGGGCGCCATCTCGGGCGGAAGCCACGAAGAAGAGTGCTAATGGTAACGACTAGCAGCTGTGGCTTCCCTATTTATCCCAGCAGTCGATGCCGATCGACCTGCTGGCATTATCATGGATACCTTGAGGCTGAGTATCGCTTTACTTCCATTCTGGTTTAGTACTCCGCCTCTTACCCATGCGGTTTATGGGTTTCGACCGACAGTCGGGAGATGTGATAATACTACCTTTTCTCCCGCCTGTTCGTGCGTAGCTTTCCTCTAACAGGCAACCCATAGTACGCGACTCTAAACATTCCGTAGTCTCCTATCCAATACTTTATTGGATAGGTGTGGTCTGGGAGGCGCGAGGGAGGCGCGAGGGTGCAGCGTCTGGTCACGGTGGTCACTCCGCCACCGTCCCGGCCCCCCACTCAATATTAATAGTATATTTTATTCATACCGCATATTACATTCCGGAGAATTTCAAGATGCTACATGAAAATACAAGCACAGTAAGAACTAGAAGCACTCAGAGATTGCA